>BJBW01008142.1:0-32500 GCA_004320125.1 Scolopax mira
AGATTTCTTGCACAGAATTTATGAAAATTCAAGTTTTTCCACTTGGTTTACTGACAAGCATGAAAATGAAAATACAGCCACAGTTAAAAGCTGCTCCTTCAGTTTCAGTCAACAAATGGTGGAACTTAATGATTTTCTTCTGCTACTGTCATCAACGTAGTTAGAAATGATGATGCATTTTTTCATAAATACATCCAACATCTTCATTGATTTCCAAGAACCCTTGATAATGACCCAACCTGTCATCATAGTCTGTAGCAATGCTAGCAGACACTTTTATGTATGTAGTAACCTCTGAAAGTCAAATGAGAAATACAGAAGAGAAAAATATCCTAAAGAATTTTGAACATGATTTTGTTGTATGGCATAGAGCCTATGAGCCTGATATAAACCACTGAAAGCCTCTTGAAATTACAAGAGGACTGAGTATTACAAATTGGAATAAAATAAGAAGATACAAAGCATAAAGCCTTTAATGTATCTTTAAAGAATATTTCATCTAGGCTGAAGGATGGGAAAACAGATGACAACGAAGCCCTTTACATTAATCACAAGCAGCAATTTCACCCAATGCTCCTGTGATGAACGTACCTTGTAATAAAATGAAAGCATCGATAGCATATTATGACTTTACCTCAGTGTAGCTGGCAGTTGAGAGAGGTGCCTACATTAGCATTCCTGTTAAAATCATGAAGGTGCTTTTCAAAGAGTGTCCCAATAGCTCCCACAATCAGCATTTGGGTTCATGTTGCAGAATGGCCTCAGAGCACATGGGCTGGATTTCTTTTGGAGAAAACAAAATTGGAAGATATGCTTCATAAGCTTAACTTTGGGTGCTCCAGCTATTAAAGGACAGGCAGTCCATGGGACCTGAGTAGAGCCAGTCCAAATTAGACACCTTAAAACCCAAACAAACATATACTGGATCTATATAAGCATATAAGACACTGAGTCTTCAGTACTGTTTGGTTTGGCTTCAGAAATCAATTCCTGTGCTGCTCACTAACATAGAGATAACTATAGTCACCTTGAGGTAAGATAGATCCATATACGCACAAGTATGCACATACTGCCTCCACAACTTCATCTGAGGGAAGAGGACAAGGCCTCATTGCCAAAAAGTGTTTGGAGTTCCTCCAGTCTTTTATTAATTAATTAATGCTTCAAGAACTGGCAGTTCATTTAATTCCCTTTTACCTGGAAGGTGATTTTCACAGAAACTACATTTGAAAATTCGCAACCAGTGAGCCTTGTACAGACTGGCACTTCTGTGAGTCAGCAAGTAGAACACTTGGGTTGATGTACCTCCCTGTAAACACTCCCTGCTGAAAGAAAAAAGAAGCACATTATTGTACCATGCTCTTGTTTACCTACTGATTAACATTACCTATTGATTTCATAAGTATCTCCTTCCTCTGTTTTCTAGGCTTTGTTTTAAAACTGTAGAGGCAAATGCCTTTTTCTGAGTCAATGTGCAAACAGAAGGCAGCATGAAAATAAGGCTTTTAGTGTTCAAACATAATTATTACAATTATACAAGTTGAAGAATTATGGTTAAGTATCACATAAGAAAATCCTCTAGAGCTATACCTTAGTTGTTTGTTGGTTATTTTTAATTATTATGCTGTTATATTTCTCACTGTTGCTTACGAAGCTGCATTAAGATTAGCAGTTACAGGAATTTTCCACAAGGTCTCTTCCAGCTACAGGCGTAGCTCCTGCAGTGCTCTGCAATACCACTCAGAGCATTTCCGCTCACTGACACATGAGTATACCTGCAAGGCATTTTGTCCACACGATATTCACAAAGATACTTTGCCAATATTAAATATTTCACGATAACGTTAGACATTGGACTGTAGACATCAAGTCTGCTCAATCAGTGGCCCAAACACACCTCCTCTAACTGCCACGTTTGAAAAAGTAAGAGGAAGAAGTAAGAAAGTACCGGAAGTACATAAGTACCAAACAGCATTGCTCCTCAAAAACAGAAAACCTACCTTTAGAGGCAGCAAATTGCTCCCAAAGCCAATAGCTGAGGGGGAAATTTTGCACAATTGTTCCAATCCATTATTGTTTTCTCTAGCATTATTTTATTTTAATCAATGTAACTTTCCTTATGGCCTGAATGGGAAAGGATGAATTCTTTATGATAGACACTCATTTCTTCACCTTCAGAATCTCAACAGTGAGCCTCACACCTCGAGGGAACAGGACAGATAGCCAAGATGTGGGTCTAGTCACTGTCTTGACTTTTAGTCAAGTGATTAGCTAAAATAGCTACCTATGTAGACTGACAATCTGGAATTGAATTAACAACAGATAATAGACTGAATCAGCTTCAGCTGTTTATGACTTAAGAAAGAGGTCACAAAAAGTACCTATGCTGATTAAAATAAATTGAGTCAAACTGATACTACTTGATCAGCTGTCTTGATCAGCTTCCTCTCAGTTTTTCAGTTCTACATTATTTCAGAGGGACTCAGACATAGGATTTTTTCCTGGGAAATGCAGGTAAAACAATTCTCTTCATCTACTCAGAAGACTTTTCTAGTTAGAATGCATGTGGTGATCATTTGGAAAAGACCATGACAAAATGGAACGAACAAAGATAGAAAGCATAAAAACTCATATGCTTACAGCCTCACATCGCTTGGGAAAACCTGCTTTTGTGCTGTTTCATTAATTTGGGTTACACACTTCCTGCTTTATGTCAGTCAGACTGCTGGTGAAAACATTTAATGTTCAACATGCCTGGGTTAAAGTAGTTTTCTTTAGGGCCTCACGCTATTATAATAAACACACACGCAACAAAAATAGATGTATAGTTCTACACAGTTTCTCTACCATACCATATTGTTTCATCTATATATTATGCTATGATTATATAGTTTCAGTGCATACCAACATACTAGGGTTATTGTACACTAATGAGAAAACTGATCTGGTAGTAGAGAACAGTATGAACTGAGGTGAGCTGGATGAAGAAGATAGTGATAGAAAGAGATACAGGAAAGGAAGAAGATGATGAAAAGGAGGAAAACATGCATGACGTGAAAATGTATTAGAAGAGTAGGACTGAATTAAGAGAAGAAAACAGCAAGATACGCCAGAATTTCTCAGGTAATAACGCTTGCTCTCTAAAAGGCTAGAAAAATAATAAACACATCACCCAAAAGATTACTAGAGTCAGAACCCTCAGTCCAGCTTGCACGCCTAAGCTACTCACTTCTCAGTTGTGAAAAATTTCCTGGGTATACAGGCTGTTCTCTGCTGGCATTAGAATATGGCTACCTGGCTGTGAAATAATTGCACAGGCTCAACAATAAAACAGCCTCCTTACTCTCTCCCTCACACTCATTTTTTTCCTCACTTACACAAACATACAAATAAACTGTGAAAAGTGGCCAGATCTTGCATTCTAATCCCTGCTTTGCCGCAGGCTCTGACGTGACCTCAAGAAAATTATGTCACCCTGATTTCAAGTCTCACCATCCATAAAACTGTAGCCTTCCTTATCGCATTAGCTGCTTTCCTAGTTAATATTTCTTTTGTCCATAAGGAATTACAGCAATTTAGACTCTGTAATGTACCCTTCCTAAAAAAAACCTCCAAAAATCCCACACCTAAACCCTAACAGCAAAGTAGGTCTTAACTCAGCTTAAGAGAGCCATCAGGGCAGTGTAACCTGGGCTGGCTGCAGTAGTTAAAGTTTATAGACAAGACCATACCTGAGCAGAAGAGATTTACCTCAAATTCTACCCAGAATTGCTCTGTCTTCACTCTTAATTTAGCTGAGTGCCAACATAAGTTCATCACATGCCACTTTCTGGTGTATAAATGTATCTTATAGCTTTTGGACAACAGTAAGATAGATGATGTAAGCGTACAAATTTTACTTCAGTAAGGAGAAATAAGTTAAGGTCTATTAGTCTAATTAATCTAACATCATCTGATTTGGTGTAGCCAGGGCACTGGGGAATGAAAATAAAGCATAGATACAGCCATGATACTTCCTCCCTATATAAGTAAGGCTCACATGTTTCCAAGTCCCAACCTTGAACTCAGACATTCAGCACTTTTAAGTATGTGGCAACTGTCATGGCAGGTTGTAGACCTGCCTGAAGCCCATGTATGCTAACTAACAATTCCCTCTGCGAGGTCCAGTGGAGAGGAGAGGCTTACAGAGGTTTTGCATTTTGACATTTAGGAACGTGTGGCTTTTAGGAATGAGGTCACCAAAGATGTTCTAGAATCAATTCAGTCAAATCCCATTAACGTCATGAATGTAGCTGCTCATAGAGGATGAGCCATCAAGATTAGACTAAAAAGAAGATGGTTACATACTGTAGTTCTTTATGGTTCTCAGCAACATTGACTTTTATTGTTCCAGTTTCATGAGAGTGCTTGAAAAGTGACTGGTATTTTGCAATCCAAATACAGCTTTGGGGAGCTATATGTGTGCTTTGACACACATATAGTTTCTCCAAAGAAACATGGGCCCTCCATTAAGGAAGCATTCATTCACACACAAGCATGCTGCTCTAAGAAGTGCTTTATCCCCACACGCTGCAAAATGTGATCTCCCTATGGCTATAAGGAAGATTCCCTATCATTCCTTGAGCGTACAACAATGAGAGGGTCTATTCACATTCTTATGAAGAATTACTAGAAATACCATCCTTCCTTGGTGCTGAAAAGCAATTTAAAAGGACAATAATGCTACTCCATATTGCTAAATAACATAATACCTGGTGTTTCTTTCTGAAGGCTAACTCATGCAATCACATGACTTCTTATGACCTTCAACTCCCTTGATAAAAGTAATCTTTCATCAGCCTAGTTAAAGATCTAAAGTGAAAAATCTGAACCCCTGGGCAAGATGGCAAATACAGAAGAACCACAAGCTATTATGTACTTTAAACAAATCTTGTGACTTTGAGTCATCTTCGAACAGATAGCTTGGGCAATGTTGCATCTCCTAAACTTTCCTTATGCTTTGCTGATAATCTCAATGCCCAGGCAATCTCATTTTAAGAGAATTGCGTGGAAAAGATTGTATCTTCCAGTTTGTTTGCTTAGGATATGGCAGTGGGAGGCCTCATTTCTACTTGCATGCTGCAGAGTTGTAAGTGCCATTTGAGCAAACAAAACATCATCCGCTGCATCAAGTATCTTTTCCCCTTCTCATCATTTTTATTTTACTTCATGGGGAACTGCTGTGTAGAGAACAGAGTAACTACTGCAATGGATGACCTGCTGCTCAAACAATGAAGGGTGAGGTCTAGGGACTCCAGATTTCTGCATTCAGCTCTGCAAAGATTTGACATGTGGCTCTGATGAGATCAGATGCAGCCAAACTATGTCCCTTAGTTATGACTACTGTTAATATCTAGTGTATTGTGTAGCTCATAAGACACTCGGATCCAGACCCCTATGATATTATACACTGCAAATATGCAGAACAGGAAGACTGGCTGAGCCCCCAGACAGCTTACTACTTAATGACTCATACAGACATTGGATGATACATTTTTGGATACTTGGCTTAAAACGCATTATGTTAATTTTCAGAAGTTCCAAAAGGATGTAGCTCCTAGCAGTAAGAACCAGGCACTCAGCATCCTTCAAGATGAGGCTCATGAAGTGAACAAATTATACCTAAGACCCCATGACCAGCATTTCTGGTTGGCAATGTTCTTCTAAAGACATATGATCTGCCAACAGGAAATTAAGCTGTTTTAACAGGGCGCAGCACACAGCAAATGTCCCAGTTATTGAAGCTCACAGCCTCAGCAAATGGTAGTGGTCCTTCTGCACATCAGAATGTAATGTGAAGCAGGACTCACTTCTGTTCTCCAAAGGGCTCATTAGTCATAGCTCAATGTTTTACAGTTAGTATAATTTGACCAGCATGACTCAAGAACGCTAATAAAAAAATACGAATGACTGATTTCTTCTCAACTAAAGCACCCTGTTTATTACCGGGCTGCTATAACAAGCCCAGTAAACATGAACAACACAGAAAATACTAAAAGTATTTTCTACCAAAGTAGTGTGAGTCCCAAGCTGCTGCTATTTCATTTCATGCCAGCACCAAGCAATGCAACAATATGCTAAAAGCTGTGGGGAAAGGCTTTTTACCAAATCTGCACAACTTAATGTAAGAAGCAGAGAATATCATTAGAGTCACTTCCTAAGGGGAAGGTAGGTATTTACTACAATTTCCCAGGGATCTATAAAGTACATCAATGAACCTGAAGTACTGAAATCCCATTCAGTGCCTAATACAGTTCTATTTTGGCAAAACTCCACCGAAGTCAACTAGAATTTCTGTTCAGCTGAAAGACAAGTTTAACACAAGCAAGCCAGTTATGTTATCCTTTTCTTCCTTCAGTAAGTCTTGCCCCTTATTTGCAAAAAGAGGCTTGGGCTCCAGTCTCCCTGGATCCTACCATGCTGAGTTTGGAACCTACTTTGAATTCAATTATTGAATTTGTGTCCTTTTTCTTTCTTTCGTTTAGGACTCCAAACCTATCTGAGATTGTGTTCCAAGGAAGGCTTAATTACATTTCATTTTTCATCTTGTATATAGAACACAGAAAAAAGGCCAGCATTTCTTGTTTAAATGCTGGGTATTTTGCTTCTGATTTCAGTGAAATTAATTATGCAGTATGTTTAGTGGGTCTCCTTTAGCCTCAGATATCCCATGTACTCAACTATTTATGCATTTTAACTGGAGTTTACAGGAGGGTCTAAATGCTTTGCCAAAGAGTCTTTGAAAGGTAGGCTTTGCCAGCAAATGTACCTAATTTGCTTTCATTCACTTTAAGTTAAGCATCCAAGGTTTTGAAAACAGAGGTCACAAAGTAAAATAACTGCTGTATGGAGCTAGCTGACTAGGCTATCACTCAGTCACATACGTTTTTGATACTAACAAGCAGGAGGCCTCCATTTTCTTCTCCCTGGCAATGCTACCAATTTGCTGCTTCTCCTTAACACTCTAACTAGCTACCCTGTGGTATTGTTTTAACAAAAGGTCAAGTTGACCTTCGACAGAAAAAAAAATAATGTTATTAGGTATATGATTAGCAAGAAAAATGTATCTTTTGATGTTTCCTTTGATGAAAGTAACTAGTAATTTTATAACTAAAAGGAAGAGGAGCTTATATTTAGGAAGAAGTGATGTTATTTTTTTAAGCAACTATAGAGTTGCCAGAGACGTTTCCCTGAGTACGCTTTTGACATCCTCTGAAACGTGTAGTAGATTTAACAAGCCTTGGGCCTCCAAAGCTTTCCAGAACCTATATCTATCTTTTTCACAAGACAAGAGAGAGAGGCAGAATGTGCATTGCTTCTCCTTGTATTTGATCTGTCTTCCCTCCAGCTGCAGTTTTCTTTCAAACACTTTCATCTGAAGAGAGCTGCAAAAAGAATCAAGATAACAAGCTAGATACCATCTCACATTTAAATTTATCAAAACTTGAATAACAAGTGGAAAATGCACCTTTTTTAAAATTTGTGGCTGCAATTGCTTATGTAAGAGGATGTGGCTTCAAATATATCTGGTACAAATGCATCAGCATATATGGGTCTTTTAAGCATCCTAAAAAGTCAATTTCCTTTGCAAGGTAAGACAAGCACCAAGAAAAGGGAAGAGAGGTAAGCATGAAAGCAGCTCTGAGCTCAACACTTCCTCTTCTCCACCCTTTCCTGCCACTACAGAAAAAATACAACTGTCTGATACGGAGGAGAAAAGTGTTTTTCAGACACCTCATCCTTGACAGAAAATAAGAAACTGCTTCTGTGATGATTGTGCCTGAGATAGGACACCCGTTGAGTGGGAGGCAACAGCAAAGTACAGCACCATCCATGAAGACTTTTAGCATTGGTGCTAAACAGCATGGCAAAAAAAAACTGTTACCACTTCTATGTAACTGCAGGATGTTTTGTGTGCATCATCATAGCATAAATGGCCCCAAACTGGATAGGCACTGAAAAATTCTGGGAACTGAAGCTTAGACTTCTCTTATTTTAAAACAATACATAAAACAATAGTCTTATTTTAAAACAAAAGGGACATCTATGTGCCCTTGGTACTCTGTAGGATGTGTATTTTGGGTAAGGTACAGCTGGAATTTCTAAACTTAATCTCTAGCTGACCTTAAGGTCAGTTCTTCAATAAAGCATGAGGAAGAGAATATGAATGGAGTGACAAAATTCAAGTGTATTACTAAATGAATCATTGATATTTCTACCTCTTGCAGAGGCAACCAGAGTATTGCCTAGAAGGGATGAGAATGTCAGATGCTCCTCTGCAAACCCTGGAAAAGCAGTCATGCAGGACAGAGAGCAGGAAAAGAGAGAAAGAAGGAAAACATGTCAAAGTCAACATGTCTGATGTAAGACAAAAATTTTCCAGTATCAACTAACTAAATAAAGAGTTTATAATTGTCCTTTTTTGTAGTAGAGAGTTTATATCCATGAAATTACCCTAGTATAAAAATTACATTAGAAATGGCTAAAGATTCACTCTCTAAAGACAAACATGACTTTCACCTTGATAAATAAAGCAAGTATTGAGTTGCATGCAATTCTCAAAGAAGGCTTAACACACATACAAGACCTTACAGTTCTCCAACACTCACTCCTTGGAACTTTTTGTATAATCAATGATTTATTTTACAAAGGTGTAAGTCCCTTCTTCAACAAAAATGACCATCTCTGAACTCTGGCCTTGGTTTTATCAGAGGGAATCTGAAGCAACCCCACTGTGTTCTGCAAGTTCCTTCTCACACATAGACAAAACAGAAGTCAAGCTCTGGAACTCAGGTCTCAGCCTGAGTTGGAAATGAAACAAATAAGTATTTTCAGCTCCATAAAAAAAAAAAGCTCAATATACTGACAAGCAAGTCATCTTCACTTAATTCCTTGAATTGTCATCAGGCCCTGCACAGTGCCTATTTTAGTACTAGGAACTAATTGGTATGGATTGCTGTAAGACACCTATGAGAAATTGCCCTTTTAAATTCTTTTTTCAAAATAATCATCCATATAGACATGCCATTTTGCGCCTGCAAAAGCATAGAGTAAGGGCATGGCTTTTACTGTGAACCTTCTTTTTTCTGTTTCTGGCAAGTATCCTAGATTTTGTAATTTAATATTCCTGCCAAAAGCACTGGAAACATTTGAGATGATCCTCATGGGATTAAGGACAAACTGTGGATTTCATTCTTGGCATTGGACTACACTGGAAGCCTGCATTTTTCTTGCTGTTCCTGAATATTTGAGAGCTAACCAGAATTTAGAGTAACAATGCTGGTTTACTTTTTCTTCTTAAACCATCCCAGGATCTAATGCACTCTTCCTCTCAGGCTAGGGAATATGTTTAAATCAAGTGGGTGTGTTTATGCTAATTAATCTTGCATATTAACAAGGTGAGAACAGGCTGTGGTGTGGCTAAGGATGTGACTTTTACTTTTTTTTCTGCACAGTGGAAAATGTGTGCTTGGGCATGAATCCTGCTCCTGTCTCAGAGATGTAGCACAGGGTCAGTAGCACAACGACAGCCACAGTGAATCAGACCAAATCTATAAAAAGCCAGGATCATTCCTCAGACAGTGTTCAATAGGAGGTATTTTGGGAAAGAGTACAAAAAACAAGGCAAAAATTACTTCCTCTAATATACCCTGGTGAGATCTGGTAATTTTCTGTTCAGGAACAGCATGAGCCAGCAGCTGATTTTGCATCTGTGCATTTAAAAGCCTTTCTATGAGTTTCTTCAGTTCCTTTTTTGAGCCCATTTATACTCCTGGTGTCTGTAACACCCTTCACCCATCATTTTTATAGTTTATTTCTACTCTGCCATGTGAAAAGAACTTGCCCTTGCTTGATTTAAGCCTGCTGCCTGGTAATTTCAATAAGCACTCTGACTTCTTGTCCTGTGATAGAATAATCCCCTCTGTAACCACTTGCCATATGTTGAACATCAGCTCATCAGCAGTAGAACCACTATCTGTCCCATCACCCTCTGGTGGGGTGTGGGCTGGAATTAGAAGAACAGAAGGAGATACAGAGACAGAACAAAGAATGTTAAGTTTTACCTCTTGCTGTCACTATACCCACAAATTACTGGGAAAACTTTCAGAAAAAAATCTCAACAGTTCCTGAACTCCCTAAATAATAATCAAAGCCCTCAGAGATCTAGTAGGTCTCCCTTGCAGAGTAAGCCCAGGGTTTTGTACTTTAAACAAAGAAACTGCTCAAGCTAATGAATGACAGCTGTTAGAGTTCACCTCCCAGTACTTCCAGGAAGGTCTGGAAAACATGCTAGCTCAGACATTTTTCAGGATCCAAAGAGCTCAGCATTGAAAAAGCCAATCAAATCTATCAAACTGTAACTTGCTATCTGAGTTTATGGCAAACTTGACAAAAAATTATACAAGAAAGTGTACAGCAAAACTTAAAATATATAAAAACATAAAACTGTTGAACAGTTTAAGTAATTTGTCTTTTATGAAAGTGCAATTGAAATAACTGAGCTACAGATCGCACATACAAAATGTTGACTTGAAATTAGCAAGAAATCAGTCAGTTTAAAAAAAAAAGAACTTAAGAACCTTTCCCATCTCCTATATTGTAAGATTATTGTTCAAAAAAAGTGTATGTTCTCTAAAATGCTTACACTTTCATGAACCTCCCAGAGTCATCCAGTATATATTGCTGTAATTCTGTGACAAAACTGCCCTGAAAATGTAATAGGAATGATTTGATACATTTTTAGAGTAATATCTTCCACAATTACACAGACAATTCTTATAGCTAAATGTAAAATGTAAAAAATGTAAAGAAATGGATCACAATGATAGAGGAGGATCACACTGATACCAGGATGAGGCAACAGAACAACTATTCAGCTACTGCATCGTGCCTGTATCCTCCATTTTCCCCAGTTAACAGATGTAGACCCTTATCTGTTTAAGAGACTGTAAAAACACTAATGATGGATTAAAGCCCAGTTTTTAAATGCATTTTGATACTGTGCAATTTTTTAAACTAAGAGACAGCCTACAAAGGCAGGTAAGGCTTTTCACATAGCCCCTTGTTTTAAAAATAAAAGCCGTCCTCTGACATCTTCCTTTCATAGCTGAAAACAGGGTAGTTTCACTGATGTGTCTTATGGAGAAATTTATAGAGGGAGAAATTCTGTTTCTCCAGAAAGCAAGCACAGTGCTGCTGTGACTGGACAGTATCTCACATTAATGGATAATGAGGAAGTCCAGAAGACAGGAAAAGTTTGAAACTTGTGAGAGAGGAAAATTTGCAGGAGTTTTCTATAAGTAAGGGTAGAAAACAGCTCTCTTGTGAAAAGTAGACTCAGGCCAACAACCCTAAGGACTTGTATTTCTACAAAAAACAGAGGCCTTGGGGAAAACCAGTGATGAGCATGTGATAGTCTAGCCTGGGACTTTCAAGGCAGCTTTGAAGAATGGGGGAAGGAAATCATCAGGACAAGGCTCTGGGTTTTATTACACCAAAAAAAATAATTAAATTGAAGAAGTACCCAGAAGGGGAAGATAACGCAAGTGCTGAGATCCAGTATCGTTTGGGACGCTTGGTTTCATTTAAAAGCTGAAAAGACAATGAAATCCCACAGAACTCATGACAAGGCATGCTCTGGCAAGAAGGCTGAGTTACATAAACAGACAAAAAAGGAAGTCTGATGCTGAGATGGTGCAGCTGCCCTAGAACATCCTACACCTTATCAGCATTTTTGAGGTTTCTGGTAAGGAGTCACAGAAGAAGTTCTTGGCAGACACTAGTATCAGTAAGAAATTGACTCTGTGGCTTTCAATATGCTGGGCTACTCCTCAAATCTATTTTAATGGCTTGTAAATCCATTTTAGTCTTTACAAGCCACACCACACTCAACAGGGGCTCCCCTGGAGTAGTTCAGCCCGTTTGGGAAAACTCACTTTTGAAAAAAATTAGTGTTTCAAAACCAACTGTCACAAATTGCCCCCAGAAGCTTTTGCTCTCTGCACTTGCTGTCCTCTCCCCCCCCAAAGTACACCATCTACATTGACCTGTACAGGGGCTCTTCCACTTCTCTCAATCCCAGTCCCCTCTGTGGTCCCAGCCTCATCTCCAGTGTGATTATTTCTGCTTTGGTGACATCACCCCATCCACAGAGCTACACCAATGTGAGATGAAAGATTAAGAAACTTGGGTGACAAAGGAAGTAAAAGCTTTTTACAGATGGTGATTTCTTAGACAAGACTAAAATCAACAGATGGTGATTTCTTAGTCAAGACTAAAATCAGAGTGCTGCCAAGACAGTAACTGGCTGATCTTTGAAGGTGCTTCTTTTCAAACCAGACACAAGCACAGGCAGTAACAAAACATTGTTCTTCATTTCTCAGAGTTTTGAGAGAAGAAAAATATTGCTCAAGATGGTTAATTTAGAAATCCACTAACCTGTTGATGAAGATCTGCAGTGTTTCACTTAAGGAACTCCTGCATTTCACAGCTAAGCAATATGTTCCTGTCACATACTCTGCTCGTGGTGACAGTGGTCACCATACAAGGAGCTAGTGGGCTAGGATTCTCCACCCTAGCATAGGAGACACCTTTGGGAAGCCTGATAGCATGGATAGGAACAACTCTTCACTGTCTCTTCAGATATTCAAGAATGGGGAGCCATTAATGAAGATAAGGAAGCTGGGTTCTAGACAAGCTCCTTTATCTTCTTTTCCATGAAAGTCCTGCCTGACCTTACCCCTGCAGCATGGTGCAAGGGTAAGATTAAGATGGTGCATTAAGCCTATGGTTCCACTAGATGGAAGTGCCAGGTTAAAAATGCCACAGCCAGGAATCATGATGAGTCCCAAAATGCAAGCACCTAAATGACCACAACACTCTTCTTCTGTACAATCTCTTGGTTCTTACATTGGTCATCTTCCGTGTCAGTGAGGGCGAGCACAGCACCTTTTTTCATGGAAACCACTTTCCCATCCTAAAGCTCTCTGTTGATTTTCCACATACGCATCGCAACCTTCCCTGCCACTAGTCTTCCTGCTAATGCTGTCTTGGCTGGTGGCAAAGATACAGCTGCTACTTCCCTAAGATTTCTATTCTAATAACTGCAACTATTAAAAATACCTGCTGAATACTATACGATGCTCATTTATGTGTGCCTTACATAAGTCTGATCAGCAAGTGCACATTGTGAGATTCTCTGATTTAAAAACCTTGAAAACCGCAGCAAACTGTACAGAAATGAAATATGAACAATTACAAAGTTACTGGTGTGAATATGATTTAGTTCAGCTGATTAAAGATGAACTAGAGCCTAAAGACATAGCTTTCACCCTGCCACCGTGCCTTACACCAGGGAGGGTTACAGGTACACAAGATACTAAGACAGCACTGCAGTATTTTTAAACCAAATTGCTGCTGTTACCACAGCCACAGAGAAAAATTTTAGCATCTCTCCCTCTTGTGAGATTGGGAAAAATCTTATTTTAAACAACGATAAAATGTGTAGTGCTTTCTGACACCCTTAGAATCAAGGCTTCTTGATAGGCATTATGAACTTAAGGGAGCATAACCTTGTGATTTTAGATTTGAAGTTCAGTACTGCAGTTATGCAGGAGCATTTCAAAGACTGTAAAACTCGAGATATGCAGAGCTGCACAGACAGCAGAGAGTTTCGACACAGTTTCAACTCTATCACAGTGTATGTCTGTTACTCAGAAATAGCTGCAGACACAAGTCTGTTAAGACTTGTGAACTAACTCAGCTGGTCCTTTAGCTTACCCATAAACAACGTACCGATTATTCCAGGGAAGACGGAAGGGTGTGTGTTTTGGCTTCTGGATGGACTTTCATAACAGCAAACATTACATTTAGTCTGTATAAACAGCTACAGTGGCTGCAAGAAAAAAAATAATTACGGCACTAGGGCAGGGGAGCAGTGTGTTTGACCTGGAATCTCAGAACAAGAAAAGAAGTAGGGAATCCACTTTAACAGATTGATTCTGCTCATTCTTTCCCTTTCCTTGGAAGCCTGGGAGAGAGGTCATGCTTTGGCTTTCTAGCCTTGATGAAGCCACAAACGCAATAGCTATGGTTTTGGAAAATTCCTGATGTTTTATAAAGATGGTATTATGTAGTAGCAAATCTGAAGGCAGAGCTGAAGGAAGGGTGTGTAGGAAGCTGGAAAACAACTAAAAGACCTCTCACCACAGGGAAGACTGTAGTACCTGACTGGTACTGTAGTACCAGCTGGAATATTAGCACATTTCCAGAGGAAGTTGCATGCAGCACATTTTGGGGCCTGATTGTTTAGTGCAAACCTCTCCAGGGGATTCACTCTCTTTGGGCAATGCTACATTTCACATTTTCTCTTCTATTAATTTTGTAAAGGTGACCAAGCGTTAGAGGAATAAAGGCTTTCCTAAAGCTTTTCACAACTTCGCTTACCTTCCAGGAGGTAGCCTGAAGCAACTTCAGCACAGCAGCTTTTTGTCCTGTAATTACCCTTTCCCCCTGTCATACACCCAGGAAGATCAATCCCACATTTAAAAAAAAAAAAAGTAAAGGAAAAAATGGGGGATTCCTATGAACCTGCCATTCAGACAAATTACTGAGATGACAGACATAGCTGGAAAAGTTTTTGTCTTTCTCTTACAACCTTCATATGGCCTACCATTTCAGCTCAGTCCCCAAAGCTTTTATTTCTCTCTCCGACACATACTGAAATACTAACTTAATTCAACTTATATCATCACGTAAAACCTTTTAGCCTTTGTTAGACAAGAGCACTTGTTCAACCTTGCAAGCCCCCAGCATCACTTTGAAGTCACAATTAAGGCTTTGTGTGATAGAGTTTAACTGGATGAGATTGGCTTTAGAATTAATAGAAGTGCCAACTTGATGGGCAATTTTTCTGTTCTCAATTATTAATTGGAAATTCTTCCAATTTTCTGATAAGAACCTGCATTAATGCAGTGCTCAAAACAAAAGTATCAAACAGCCTTGGTGAAAGCATTGTGTCTGTCTCACTCTGAATCAGACCTTATCATCCTTCACTTACTTAGAATATGAAGTCTCTTGGTTTTTTGTTAATACTCTGTTTGTGCATAAATTCTCATAGAAAAGAAAAACAAGGTAGACAGCACCTAAATAAATGCAGCTGAGAAGCTTTGGTGCTCTTTTAAAAATAGAGGTTAAAAAGGCAACAATAAAAGAAAGAAAATTAGCAGTATTCTTTTTTTCACTGGAGGTCACCTTACATAAAAATGTAGATAAGAATCTAGTTCTTCAAGTCTTCTTGAAACTGCTGTAGCTTTACAACCTTCTCTAGAACCACACTGGTTTGCATTGGTAGAGGCTTTGGCTAACTTCTAAACAGCTTTATCAAAATCAACTCTAAACAGCTTCACTCTCATTGCAAATAAAACTCACCACAAGACACTTGTTACCACAACACGTACATGTATGAAAATGGATGACTCACTAAGTGATACAATATTCAAAGTCATCTCACCATGCAAATTTGTGGTCAGATCTTAAAAATTGACATAGACATTTCAAAGGGAACTCAAGACTAGCGCACTGAAAAAGGGTAAGATATATTTCCCCAAGTTCAATTCTTGTTCTGCAATTGTTCTGCAAGAATCAATTCCAAGCTTTCCTTTCACCTTTGATCTAAGGTCTGAGTGCCTTTTCCCCCTTCTTTTTGTATTTCCATAGAAACAGAAGAGCACAGAAATTCAACAGCACCCACACAAGCTGGAAGTCCCCACCCTTCATACCAATACTATTCACTGAAAACGATGATCAAAATGTAAGCTGTCATTTTCTTGCCTCTTATCCCTGTGGAGTTGTTGAGCATCTCATGCACATCAGTATGTGCTGCTATTCTCAGTACTGTGGAGAGAAGTAAGCTGAAATAATGTAGTGAAGCACACCAGTTCAAATATATTAAGAGAAAGCTTGAGCTACTCTCTACAATGCCATTTTTATTGGACAGCACAATTTGGTTGCACACATATAAACAGGGCTACCAAAAAAAAAAAATTCTCCCATGCAAGGTGCCTCCTTTGATGCCTCGTCTCCTAACTGCACCTCCCCTGTGTTGCAAAGGCATTTGGCTGACATTTCAACCTTAAATGACCCAGAGAAGGAGTTAACATGAAATGATTTAGAACAGAAACAGCAGGAAAAAATTCTTCCCAGGGGGCGTGATGGAGTGCTGGAGCAGAAGCCAAGGCAAACCGCCCCCCCTATGAGTTTTGCAAATGCAGGAAGCCCTGTGCATCCACATCCAGCCTGGAAACAGTGACCCCCTAGGGTTGAACCAGAGACCTCCAGAGGTCTCATCCAGCTAAATTACCAGATGTTATCCATCAAAGTTTGCACTCAACCTAATACAGAAAAAAATCCCATTAAATGCTGATCAGCATGAATGCATTTAAAGTATCTTTTGGGCTCAGCATTTATTTTTCTCCATTATAGCAGTGTCTAGGAAAGCCCTAAGAGAACAGAGCTTTACTACAATAAGTGCACAATGCATACTAGCTACCACGAAAACGTTTAGGTAAGTCCAGTGGATGCAATTCAAGAAGAAACTGAGCTATCACAGCCAGCCCTGGATAAAGAACTGTGGAAAAAGCTGCTTAGTGCAGCCAAATTAAACAGACTTACCCCCGCCCTGAGATGATAGTGCCCTTCTCCCTCAGACACAGATCTCTCCTGCAAATAATGACACACTCCTTCCCTCAGTCCTGTCTCCAGTGGCTCAGGTCTCCTGGCTCACCAGGGATCCTGTCCTCCAGCTGATGGCAGAAGAGTGCAGCTCAGAGGTCTCCTTCCCTTCTTACTTCAGCATCCTGAAGTAAGAGAGCTTCAGCAGCTGCACAGCATCCTCTGCTGCCAAAGAGCAGAATCAGATCAGAAATGAAGTGGACTAAACCTTCAAGTGAATATTATTTCTTTATACACACACCCACACCAAATTACCTTACAGTGAAACGAGCCAGATAACAAAGCCCTGGTCCACATTAGGGACAAATCTCCTTGACTTCCACAGACCCACCCTTGAAGCTGATCTCCTCTTGGATACTACAGGTGCAAAACAGACTTGTAATAGCAGAAGCAAGGAACAGTCCCGTACCAGTGTACAAACTTTGCAGGGCTGGGCTTTTGAGGCAGCTGTCATTTTTCTCAGCCTAAGCAAGATACTGTTCCTCAACTGATGACAGGTTTAATGAATGCAATTTTTTTTATTAGAAATTTATAATGTGCATAATTAAAGAAATAACATTAGTAAATCAGCTGTTTGATTTGAAAGAAAACACTCCTAGATCAATTCAGCACAGTACCATCATTCACAGCTGCATTGTCACCTACGTATTTGCTCAAGGAAAAGTGTGGCTTTATTTGTTTGCTGAAGTCTTTTGTCATTGAGCTAGTTGGCTTGTTGTACTGTCCCGCTGTTGATACAGCCGGTCACGGCACCTGAGAAAACAGAAAATCATTTTAATGAATCTGGTGCCAACATCAGCACCAAGAAAATCATACTCTGAACTGTAAGGTGGTGATAATCAGTACCTTTCAACATCTGGCTCTACATAACCTTTCTCCTCATTACTTCAGATTCTTATTTTATTAGGAAAAAACCCCTGTGCTTCAACTTTAGAAAGAACAAAGAAGGCATGAGTGTGTGCCCTCTTGAAATCCATGGGAAATATTCCCATTGCACTAGGCTGGCAGTCCCACGTTCTTGTCAGGTTCTAAAAACCACTACTGTGAGTTTAAATCCAGCAGTACCACCACACACAGGTAACCGATAGCTCGAGAAAATACCTCTTTACTCCCATTCCATCCACCCCCGACCCTATACAGGCCTTTATTCCCACAACGACTCTGCAGCCTCAAACGGCTGCGCTGAACAAACCGGGTTATTTGATGCTACAACGTAGAAGCGCTTTACGGGCGCCAAGGACAGCGGCCGCCCCGCCGAGACGGACCCTCCTCCCCAGACACATACAGAGCTATACCTACAGGACTATAAACACATCTTTATATACCCCGCCGAGCGTCCCGGCCCCGCCCCGGCTCCCGCCCCGCCCGCGTCCCGCCCCGCCGGCAGCGCGGCGCCGGTGACCGTCATGGCGGTGGCCGTGCAGCTGCTTCGCGGGGCCGCCCGCGGCCCGCCCGCCCTCGTCCTCGCCGCGGGGCGGCGGGCGCTGGTCTCCGCACCGCCGGGGCTGGGGGCGGGCCGCGGGGGTCGGCGGGCCGCGCTGGCGGCAGCGGCGGCGGGTACGCTGGGCGGGCTGGGGCTGGGGCTGGGGCTGTGGCAGCGGCAGCAGCGGGCCGCCATAGCGGCGTCCGAAGAGGATGAGGAGGAGAAGAAGGAGGAGGAGGAGCTGCGGCGGCGGTTCATGGCGCCGCCGGTGAGCGGGTTGCGGGAGCTGCGGCGGCGGCGGCGGGAGCTGCGGAGCCGTATGGAGCTGCTCATCATGGAGACGCAGGGGGAGGTGTGTCGCGCCCTGGCCGCGCTGGACCCCGGCGCCTCCTTCGCTGTCGATACCTGGGAGAGGAAGGAAGGTACGGGGGGATGGGATGGGATGGGATGGTGCCCACCCTGGGCTGGGGCACCCCGGGGGTCGGTGGTGGCCCCCGGCGCGGGGTGACCCTGGCGTTGTCAGGCGGAGGCGGCATCAGCTGCGTGCTGCAGGACGGCGAGGTCTTCGAGAAGGCGGGTGTCAACGTGTCCGTGGTGTCCGGGCTCCTGTCCGAGGAGGCAGCGCGGCAGATGCGAAGCAGGGGGAAGTCTCTGAAGGCCAAAGACGGTAAGATGTCCGGCGGGGGAGCGGGAGGGGGGTGTGTGTGTGTGTTTCACCCTAGCGTGGCTGCGGGGGTGCTCTGAAAGCAGGACCTGGCCTTGGAGCAGAAGGTGAGGGAGGCCAGGCTGATCCACCTCGGCAGGTGGACTCCCATATTCCTAAAAAGCAAGGTGTCAGAGGGCTTCCTCCTCTTGGCTTGCTGGCTGTAGGCAGGGGTGGTTGCCCAGTAGCTCAACAGTGAAGCCACGCAGGAGTTACCTGCCAAAGCGGTGGAAGGAGAGGACCAAAAAGACCTGAAAGCTAAAGGGGATTCAATCCACGTTTTTACAGTAGAGGACTATCCAGCACTCTGGTGGTGGAAAGCCTTAGCAGTGCCTTATGGTTAAAGTGGTCTTCATCTAGAGAGGGCTCTGACGTGTGATTGCGTTTTAGGACAAAAATACCAAAAAAAGCATTTAGTTAGGCACACGGAAGCGTGTGGTTGAGAAGTAAATTGCACATTGATTCGTAGTTATGGTGACCCAACGTCAGAAATTCTCTTGTAGTGGAACCTAAGGAAAAATAGTGATATTCCTTAAATTATTATAAATGAAGTTATTTGAAAAAAAAAACCTAATTTTTTTTCCTGTGTATCTCCTTATCTAGGAAAACTACCTTTTTGCGCCATGGGTGTGAGCTCTGTTATCCATCCAAAGAACCCTCACGTTCCAACCATGCACTTCAACTACAGATACTTTGAAATCGAGGAAGCAGATGGTAAGAGGTGCCATCCATTGCAGTAGGTATGACTCTGTAGGAAGGAGACGGGCACCCTTGGCGAGGGGGAGAGGTTAAAACCCGGCTGGGTTCGTTCAGAGCTGTGCCAAGAGCCTGCTGTGCAGTGGTGGATCTCTTAACCCTGCACCTGCCTTTGTTTGTAAAATCAGTGTGATACGTGCATCTGGTACAGTAAAGGTGTTTGTGGTTTACTTTTTGAGCCTACACCAAGGGTTTCAGCCTGACACTAAAGTGTAGGAGGTTATAGATAAGCGTAAAACATACTCAAAGAAGTAAGTCTAGAACTGAGTAGAAGAAAGGTCTGTGAAGGACTGATAAGCATTCTGGTCAGGATAGACCTTTGTCTCAGAAGGTGGGAGGCTGAATTGTCAGAGATAACACTCTCTACGTGCACTGTGCCTTTCTTCCTGGAGTTTCTGCCCCTGGCCGCTGTCAGAAACAGGACTGTAGGCCAGGTGGCCCCATGCTGAGAGCCTGGCTGTACCCGGTGTCAGTGGACACACTGTCAGAAGCTCAAAGACAGTTTTCTTTCAATTATTTTGCCATTAAGGATCATTTATAGTCAATTACTTCCCTGGATGTAATAATGACGTTCCCTTTCTTTGGCGTGCAGTGTCTGGATTTCTGAATAGGAGTTGTCAGCCCATCTTGTGAAATTGATATCCTGTAGCCAGAGTCAGCTCTCCAAAATACCCATCCAATGCTTTTCACTGCTTTGAAATTTGTTTTACGTTCTCCCGAGGTCTCCGGTCATTGTGCTGCCTTGAACTCAAATTTTTCATGATGGATGTTTAGGATGATTTTGTTTTGTATTGTGAAAGTAGTTGTTAATTCTTGGTGAACCACTAGTAACATAGTTCTGTTTGTAAGTTTAAAAGAAAAATGTTGCTGCTTGCCTCTCTTCTATAGGAACTAAACAGTGGTGGTTTGGTGGTGGGACTGACCTCACTCCAACGTACCTGAATGAAGAGGATGCCATTCATTTTCACAAGACTCTGAAAGAAGCCTGTGACAAGCATGATCTGAAGCTGTACCCCAAGTTTAAGAAATGGTATGTGAGGAGAGATGTTCTTGGGTTCTTTTTGTGGGTGCGGAAGGCAGCACTGGGTATCTGTGTACTGGGACAAAATCTAGGCTAAAGCAGTCTCTTATTTACAGAGGCCTGAGCTTTTCAAATCAGAGGGCTCACAACTAGGATCATAAATCCATAGCCTGAATAAAAACCAAGCTGACTCTACAAGACTTTGCAAGCCACAGAGCCACCTCACTAAGCAACTCAAAAGATCCTTTTAGCCTCTGGTATCAAAGTAGGACAAGACGTTTGCCTCATGGACTTGCACTAATTGTCCTTTGAGTGAAGTTACAGTAACTGTTTATGGCTCCAGTGTGAGCTCATGGGCCAGCACTGAAATTCTGAAAATACAACTCCAGTTTTTCTGCCTTCAGTCTCACCAGTCTGACATTTATTACCTTTTTCCTTTTTTTTTTTTTCTTGACAGGTAGGTAAAGGATCTTGTCCTTAATGTAGAAGCTTCATAATTTTCATGGAGCTGTACTTTTTTTTTCCAGTGACACATTCATTGAGGGTTGAACAACATACTGTGTAAAGATGCGAGCTTTGAATGCTCTTCTTGAGCTGAGAGATACAGGTGATGGGATCCTTCACTGTTCAGTGGGAACTTGCTGCTCTGTGTCTGATAATCCTATCTGCTACAAGCTGGGGTGTCCCTGAGGGAGGGGTTACCCTTTTGTAAGATACCAGGTCTTGTCTGAGGACAGGAGATAAAGTGGGTGTTGTAGCAAAGGCACGAATCACTTAGAGCACATCTTACACAATCTTAAGACTAGTGTCTTGTGCTCTTGAGGAATTTTGGCATGGTAGTTCAAAGTGTCTGCCTTCATGGTGAGGTTGTTTGCAGCCTACGTAGGCTAGCAATGCCAGCTGCAGGGGGTTGGAGAGAAGGATTCCTGTTCTTAGGCTGAGAGCAGCCCAGGGGAGGAGCAATTGTCTCCTGTGGACAAAGGCAGTTTTCTCAGTCCCAGCATGAGTGTTTGCAGTAAAGCAGCAGCAGCAGCAGCCGTGTAGAGGCATACGGTTCTCACTGCTGGAGTAGTGTGAAGCTCCTCTGAGCTTTGTTAATTAGCATTGCCCTTTTCCCACCTTTCTCAAACATAAAAGCTCTTGTTATGTTTACCATGCTGTCTTCCTGATCTAGCTTTAACACTTTTGTCAGGCTTGTTGTCTTGTGCATATCTGACTCAGCCTTTTTTTCCTAACAATTCCTGCTGCTATAAAACCCAAAAAAACTGATCATCCCAGAAAATGATGGGAAAACTTATAATGTATTTCCAGAAAACAAAGTAAAACAGTATTATCCAAGTCAGTTCTTCTTGACAGATAAGACATTAGATAAGTGACATCAGGCAAATGACAAGATCTATCATCTTGTCATTTACCCTGGGTAGCATGTACCCATTGCAAGAGAAGCAGTAGAAACCTATTTCACAGACCAGGACTTTTCACAGAAAATGGTCTCTCTTCAGACAACTTCTGGTGGCAACTACAAGTAGGAATAAGCCACAGAGATGTATTGAGGTTGCACGCCTTTGAAGAGGAATCTTGTGGTATATAATTTTTTACAGGACAGAAGTTGCAGACTCAAGCGGGTTGTCATACGTACAGGGAATAGAAGGGAGCAACAACAAAAAAAAAAAAAAAATTTTTAGGGTGTTACATCTACACGTCTCTCCTGCTATGACCATGCCATTTATATTGCTTGAGAAGAGCAACTGTGGATGCATACATGCATGGAAAACTGGTCCTAAAGGAAGACGGGGTTTCCTTGGTGTTGATGGTTTCTGCTTCTAACCTAGCTTCCGTTTCTCACACACATGAAGACTTGCAGGGCATGGCTGCCCAAGCAAGCAGCTATAAGCAATATAGGGTGTGGATCAGTTAACTTACAGTAATTGCACACCTACATACAGTAAATACAAAAGAGATGAATTGCCTCCCTATTGTAGGATAAGCTGCACTTACTCCTTGGTAAACTTGAACATGAGCCATGAACAGCCACTGCTGGAATGGCTCCATCTTCCAAGTTTAACTATTAAAAAGCCTCCTTCCAAGGAAGGTTGTCTTGGTTTTAATTTTTCCTTAAGTGAAAGTGGCTTTCTTATCTGGTACTGGATTTTTAGATTCTTTCGGTTTTGATGCAGAAAATAAATTTTGGCAGAATGGCAAAAAGAATAAAGAGATTCTCTTCCAAGTTTATTTTGAGTTCATCTGAAAGCTATAAAAACAATTTGGGACATTATTCTGGCAATGAAATCTAGAAAAAGCTCCTAGGGTGAAGTCTTGAAATCATGTGTCTCTCCTCGTTGGTAGAGGATATGGATTGGATGACTCCACGTGGAAGTCTCTGCCACGGTGTTTGAGTGTTACGTGTTCAGTGACTGTGCAGCAATCCGGAGCTCTGCAGAGACCATTTAATCAGAGCTTTTATTGTAATTAAATTCAGGAATGCTTTCCAGATAGTGCTGTACCATCTTGGCTTTCAGCAGTCAGTGGGGCACCTGGCACTGCAGGAGCTGACTTTTCAGCAGTATTTCACTAGTGCCATCGTGTGCCACATGGCTGTTTGGAGTTCATTTCGTTTCTTTGAATATTGTGGACCATATTAATAAGTGCCACCTCTCCTAGGTGTGATGACTACTTCTATATCAAGCACCGTGGTGAGCGAAGAGGGATCGGAGGGATATTTTTTGACGACATGGACTCTCCCTCCAAGGAAGAAGTATTCCAGTTTGTGAAAAGTTGTGCCAAAGCTGTTGTGCCTTGTTACATCCCCATTGTGAAAAGGCACTGTCACGACTCCTTCACACCAGAGGAAAAGCAGTGGCAGCAGCTTCGGAGAGGACGGTGAGTACTGAAGGAGGGAAATAACACTCAGGAGGTGGATTACACTGGCAAAAGAAAAAGTAGATAGTTTTTTATGGTTGCAGGGTTTATGTCCTTTGCAGAAGTGCTCCAAAGCTTGCCAGACAATTTCAACATTTTTGTGTACAAAACTATTTTTGAGATGGAATGCTCGATTGCTGGGCAGAGTGCAATCCCAACCTGCAGCCCAACGACACAGGTAACAGGACTGCCCGGTGACATGAGGAGCAGAAGGGTGAGGGAGTCATGCTTCCCAACCAGTAATGAAGCTATATCCACAAAGTCATGGAATAATTGTACCCAGGAGTACTTTCAACTTCTTACATACATATTTATTCCATCTGATCTTGGCATTGAAGTGAAGACAGAGTGAAGTCTTTGTAAAGGAACAAAGATACAAAGGGGTTTTGTTTTTCTGGCATGGTCCAAAGTCACTTTAATTGAATGGACTTTGGAGGATGCTTATTAAAATGAACAACTGCTAATGCTGCAAAAACTTAATTACATTGGTAGATACAGTTGCACTCCTTTCGCTGTGTCCTGTTATTGTGTAAGCACACAGAGAAATGAGAATACATGTGGCCTGTGCAGAACTGGGAGGTCTCTGGTTTCTGCCTCTTCTGTGGAGAAATCTGCAAAGACTGGTGTAGAGAAGGGCACAAGTGTTCATGTTTAAATAACTGGCCTGCAGCAGTTGCTCAAATAAGCGTATATGCTTGTTTGGTGGGACTCTTCCTGGGAGCATTGGATGTTCAGGTTCTATCTGTGGATGGGATTTAGCAAACCTGCTAAGGTTATAAGGGGGAATAGCTTCGTTAAGCTGCAGCTAGGACCAGCTGATGAGGTGGCTTGTTTCCTTGGACTTCTTTGCAAGTTATTGGGCTAGGCAAAGCTCTCCATTTCTGCAAATAGATAAGAGCTCCTCCCTTCCTGTACCTCTGTTAAGTACTAATGCCTCAGTACTGGTTATTAAGATAATGCCTGCTGAATTGTCACTTTTCTCTTCCTTTGCTGGAGGCAGAAAGCCATCTATTCCAGCACTTGGAAGTCCCAGCCAGTACACTTCTGCTGCTTTCCAGATCTCACCAAGAAGGACATAGTCTTATTCTGACCTTGCTGGTTATGTGTCCTTCAGTGTGGAGGACTGCACAGTAGAGTTTTTCCTGTGATCATTTCCAGTGCCTTAAAGACTCATTTTAATATCTGAGACCACCACACCAGGAGTACTAGCAGAACCAAGCTAATCTTGGTGTCAAGCTTATCAGCAGGGTTGAGGCCTAGCATAAGTATAGCACCGTGCAGAATATTCTGAATAGTTTTTCTGCTCTTGTTTGTAAGCTAAGGTTTGTGGGGTGGCAATGCCACACTCCTACACAGAGGATGCTGGAGAAGTGTTGGTCCCAGAACAGGGTTCCTACTGGCACCTCACACAGCAGAAAGACAAACTGGTTTTGTCTGGTGTCTGCTAGTTGAAGAAGGTACAAGTCATTTCTGATAATAAACTTGGTTTTCTCTTGCATCTCTTCACTTGCCATAGGTACGTAGAGTTCAACTTGGTTTATGACAGAGGTACAAAATTTGGCCTCCTGACACCAGGATCAAGAATTGAAAGCATTCTTATGTCTCTGCCACTGACTGCAAGGTAAGGGCATAACTGTGGGCTTGCAGGTAGGCACTGTACTTATTAGAATACTTTATAGGATTAAATCAAAGGTTTGCCCTGGTGTCCAGTGACTAGTTCATTCCTGATACAAGAACCGGCCAAATAAATGGAGAAGCTTCTCTGGTCTGGGCAAGTGCCCAGTTTCCAGTAATCTGTGGCCTGGATATTTTCTGAAAAAAAGTGTATTTTTGTGCTTAGTACCTCTTGATAGATTTCTCCTCCTCGCTTCATGGGTTTTTAGTGAATAGTTCTTTGAAACCATGTAAGCTTCTGGCAGTCCTCATGAGCCTGTGGCAAGAAGTTCCACAGTTTAACTGTGTGTTGTATGAAAAAGTGCCTCTTTGTTTTCTACTTGCACCTGATGACTTCATTAGACTTTTAAGTGAGTAACCAGATTCTGTTCATTTTCTCCATGACAGTTCTTATTTTACAGGCTTCTGGGGTTTTTATCATCTTTTTTTCAGGCTGGCAAGCCCTGCTTTTTGTTAGTCTTTGTGTAGTAGCTGTTCCATACTTTTGATCATGTTTGCCACTTTTCTCTAAGCTTAAGTTTTCTATGCCCTTTCGAACTGGGGATAAGGAACATAATCTACCTATGTTTATCCAGAGAGGGGCATAATGATATTTTAGTTCTTTATTCCTTTCATAATCCTGATATGGTGTTTGCTGGTTTTGACTGCTGCTTTTTCATAGAATTGTTATGATGCCAAGATCTTTTCTGGGCAATAAAAGTTAACTCGGTCTCTCAATGTGTATGTACTTTTTAATTTTTTCTGTGTGCATCACTTCAGATCAATCAACACTGAAAGTCACTTACTGTTTTATTGCTCAGTTGCTTGACTTGATATTAACTCTTTTCAACTGCCTTTTTAGGTTTTAACCTATCTTGCTTAATCTTGCAACATCAGCAAACTGTCATGTACTGTTTATGTCCCTTTTTAGGTTGCTTTCAGATATCCTCAGTAGCACAGGCCCTATCATGAATTTCCTAAGGCTCCATTAGTTTCCATTAATTTCCTAAGGCTCCATTAGCTCCCTCTGCTAGAAGAACTCACCTTTGCCTGCTACCTTTTAACTGTGAAGGCAGTCCTGGTGTCACCGTAGAGCTTCATCCAGCTGCCAACACCAAATGTGCCCCTCACCTGGCAGTGTAGTATGGTCCTACCTTTAGATTTCATTGCTGAGGTGATCTGGTGTTGCTTGCTTACATCATGAGTGGCTCCTTTCTGGGGGGAAAAAATGGCGAAAGGTTGTATCCATCCTTTTGTGACTGCTCATACTTTTTGTCCTCTGTCATGCCTCTTAATTGCCTTTTCAATAAAAAGTGGTTTCTCATCAACTTTATTTTTAAAACCAAGATTGTAGTACTTCCAGTCCAGCTTCTGGAAATACTTGTCCTGGGTGGCTGAAAATACTGCATCAGGATCAAATGATAAAATTTCCCTTAGGTCTTGCATCCTCTCTGTCTCTTCTCTGGATTCTTTTTTGGCACGTCTTCCTTGTGATGCTGGTGTCTCACAAGAGGCTGCTAAAAGATATTTGGAAATGAACCTGCATGGATTGTGGGATAGGAAGAATTGCTCTTTCTTTTTAGCTTGTTCTTCCAGCCTTTCAAGAAGTTGTGAAAAAGATTGAGCTAACATTTCTCCTGTGTCTTCCAGTGTTATTATTTGTTTTTATTGCACTTGATACAGACATGGCTACAAATCATTAACTGTGTATATAGCTTTGCATTCTCAGAAACAGCAACTCGGGTCCAAACACAGCAGAGTACAGGAGAGGTGTCAGCCATATGGGCAGTCTGAATGAGTTTCCCCTCTCCCTGCAGGTGGGAGTACATGCACACCCCTCCAGAGAGCTCCAAAGAAGCAGAAATCCTGGAGGTTCTGCGCCATCCCAAAGACTGGGTGCACTGACACGGATCACGAACAAGATGGATTGCTTACACTGAGCCATTATGAAAGAAGAGGAACGCCTGCAAAGCAGCTCATTCAAACCGCTGTTACGTGGCGTTTTACTATAGTTATTTATACTCCTACCCGGTGCCTTAATAATGCTGTTGACTTGTTAGAACTTGCAATTATGTGAATTCATTCTTTAAGATTGATTAGCTAATGTTGTCACCCCCTGTTGATGTTGCCTTGTGAAGGACTGGTGATTCCCTCACGGGGCTGCTATGCATGCTTAAAAACTTCCTCGACTGATTTGTTTGACTTCAAAATGATAAACTACTGTGAAGTGTTCTCCCAGTGAAATGGAAGCATTATCTGTGCCTAAATAGCACTGCTTACTCGAAGAAAATGTTTGTATGTTCTAGAAATGTTTTTTAAAGAATAAAGGGAATATTTGATATGATTTTAAACCCTAAACTTTGCTTTCAGTTAGTTGCGAAAAAGGTGGTACTTAACCATTTGTGTTTTGATGCAAACCACATAGTGTTTTAAGATGTGCTGCAGTAGTATGACTTGACCGATCAGTAAATGGGAGATTCTGGGTTGGGGTCTTGTCTAGGCTGATGTAAACCAAAGACCAGCTGTCTGTTTTGAGAAGAAACTCTTTGGGTGCTGCACATCTTGGCTGTGATCAAGGAACTTGGGTATCGTAGCTCCTTTGCCAGAGAGGTTGGGGACAGATGAGGAAGCTGTTGGCTGTTGCCCCTAAGCCCTCCACTTTGATGTCCTCGGTGATAGTCCTTCACTACTCCTAGCCCTGGACTGGTTGCCTTTTTTACTGTTTACAAGGACGAACCTTGTCGAGGATCCCGTGTGGAAAAGCAATGGGGGTACAATTTCCACTCCCACCCCAGGTGAAGAAAAGAACCACCATCTCCCCGTCGGGGAATCGAACCCCGGTCTCCCGCGTGACAGGCGGGGATACTCACCACTATACTAACGAGGAAGAAGACAGTTAGATAATGGCATCTCCCCGTGACGTAGTACAACGTCACCAGTGGTGGCGGCTGGCTTCCATTCTCTGTGTGGCGGCTGTCCCGACCCGCTGGGTCGCCTCACACTCGCCGCCCTCGGATCGCCGATGACAAGCTTCCCTTTTGAGGCTGCCACGTTCATTCCCGTGTCACGCTGCCTCCTCAAAAATGAAATAAAATATGTTAAAAAACCCAAACAACGTAACATTCGGTTGGAAGCCAGCGACCTCCTCATCCGCGAAAAAGGAAAATGACAACTGGCCCGTACGGGGATCGAACCCGCGACCTTGGCGTTATTAGCACCACGCTCTAACCAACTGAGCTAACCGGCCGTTGTGTAGATACTTTTTAGAACACTCACAGCTTACGGCCTCTAATGGACAAAGCGTCGGTAGAACCCTTCCCTAGAGTTTCTTCCTCAGCCTTACGACGCCCGGTTTTTTCAAAGACGGCGTCTGCCGGTGGTGTCAGGGAGGGAGCTCTGCCAGAGCAGCACGGGCTTTGACCGGAGTGACAAGAATTGCTAAAACTGAGACTTTGAAGACTCTCAGTTTTTTTGTGCCGGCCCCGTTGCTGGCTGTACGGAGCGAGAGCTCGGCAGGGCCGCGCAGGGACACGCACCTCGCGGCGGAGGCGGGGAGCAGCCCCACCGAAACGACCCTCTACCCTTCGCCCTTCCTCTCTCTCCAAGCGGCGGAAAGGCGTCGTGTGGGCGCCCCGGGGAGGGGGGAGAAGAAGAACGGCGACGACAAAAAAGGTCCTTACTGCCTCCCCGTCGGGGAATCGAACCCCGGTCTCCCGCGTGACAGGCGGGGATACTCACCACTATACTAACGAGGAGAGGGGTGTGGGCGGGGCTCCCCCTCAGCGAGCCCCAAGGCTCGTCTGTGTGAATCCCACCCACCTACGGCGTGGCCCGCTCTGGGACCGGGAGCTGGAGGGTGGGCTAAGGGCACCCGCGGTGTCCCTCCGCCAAACCAAGGGCTGGCAGCCGGCAGGAGGCTGCAGCCGTGAGCCAGTGGAGTGCTGTCTGTCTGTCTGTCCGTCCGGCCGTCTGTGTGAACCCCCAGGCTCTCCCCCCAAAAGTGAAGACAGGGAAGGGAAGACAGGCTCGTGGCCTACACCGATGCTGAGCCCCTTGTCTTCTTGAAACCGCCCGCTGTCAGAGGACACCGAGATCCCTCCCCCAGGGTTGGGAAAGCCCAATTACATCACTTGTAAAATCCAGCCATTATGTAAAAAAAAAAAAAAAAAACCAAAAAAAACCCCCAAAAGCATAAAGCATTAAATACCTCTGAGCCTGTTGTAAAGGAGGAGGATGTCGTCGAATTCCAAGGCCTCTGCTTCAGAAACCGTCCGTGTGAGGGATGAGCTGAGCCCCTCGGTGAGCCTTCTCCTTTGCCACTACCACCACCTGCCGTAAAACACATTGATAAAAAGAGCGTATCAGGAAGCAAAGAAAAGGTAACAGCTGCACAGAGAAAGCCTACAAACGTGTCGTGATAAAGCAAAAGGTTCCTCTACACCAGGCAACATTTAAGATGGATGTTCCAGAACTCTCTGAAAAAAAAAAACAACAACCAACCAGGTCGCAAAGCTACACCAGCAGCGTGGCAAACCCATGGGATGAGGAGGTGGTCACAGATCCTGCGTGAGGAGATCTGGAGCTGGAAAGGAACAGGACAGGAGGCACCTGATGCAACAAAGAGCAGAAAGACCCAGGCATGCATTAAGAAGAAAGAAATAGAAACACACAACTATTAAAAAAAAAAAAAAAAAGGAACAAAAAAAGCGCTTCTAAACTGAAAAAGCATAATTTATCAGCGAGATACAGGGGCTTAAAAGAAAAATAATTGTGGACAGTCCACAGAAAATAATTAGTTAGCTGCTACAGAGCTGGAAGGATTTACAAAAAGCCATACAACTAAGGAAAGCAAACCTGACGCGCTCAGAATTCAGCAAATGGTGAATTCTTGTGGCCCCTCAGCAGCATCACTAGGTCACCAACACTGTGTGGCTCCCAAGACTGTGGGTTTTTGCCCATCAAAGAGACCACAGTCCTCAGGAAGCTATACAATCTTCCCCAAAGATTCTGGGAAACAGTACTGAAGCCATACAACCACTCCAGATGCCAGATGAAGAGGACCAGTCCTAAGCAGAATCTAGCCTTTAAACTCCAGTCTGTCTCATGCTCTCTCCCAAACACACTTTTCAAGGATTTTGTTAGAGTTTTGAGATCAAGAAACACCGTAACAAAAAACACTAGTCAGAGAAGAGAGAAGCTGTAAGGTCTGCTTCGTGTTTCTGCTATTGTAAGTAGACCTCACCCCACTGTAAACTGATTTCAGAATCATGAACTAGTTGAATTCAAAGCACAGAATAGTGCAACTCATGGCATCCTTTCGTCCTGATGCTGACTGCCAAACACATTTGAACACTTGGATTCATCACACTGAATTTTTGTGAATATTCTGGTGGTTCTTGAGTGCAGAACGCAACACTAAAAATACATGAGAGCATGTTGTTCCAGAAATACTAGCTGCAGAAACAGGGAAGTGAAGGAAAGGTAAGAGAGAACAAAAATTGTATTTTAGCATCAAAGATTATTTTTTTCCCCTCAACAATTAAGTTCTGTGGAGAAATGGGAAGCCCCTGTACCTTTCAAAGAGCAATTTCAAAATCCCTGGGCCACGTCTTCCTACAACACATTTTTATGTCGTGCCCCATGTTCAAGCCTGCAGAAGGGGCTGAACTGTTGAAGAACTTCCAGGAGAAAAATCTGTGCCACCTACGGCTCTCCTTCCATTTTGCCCTGCAAAACATACACTCTTGACTGTAGGACACGAGGCTGAAAATTGCAATAGGTCCTAAGTTGATCTGCATGCAGACAGCACACTGCTGCCTCCACACTGCTCGGGATTTTTAGGGTTGGTGATTAAGAACAGTAACATTTTTAACATACAATTTTAATCAGGTGCCCTCAGCTTGTCTGAATCCTCACTGACATTTAAGAAATAAAGCCATAAAGTAAGTCATCCTCTTAAAAACAACAGCCACAAAGAAAAACCCCTAAAAATCTCACAGAAACCAAAATGATATCCACAAGATGAAGAGACAATTAGATAACTGACAATGGCAGATTTACAATTACTTCCTAACAAATGTCCTTAAATGAAAACTTAAACACTTAGCCCGAATTTCCCAAAAGCTTTGAGGAATTTTAGTACATTAAAGACCAAACAAAATAGTACTTTTGCCCCTCCCTTAGGGCAGACACAGACAGGGTTGATCATCTTTTTAGGGACCAGGATTAACCCCAGAATTTTATCTGTAAAGTGGTGGCTTCTTCTCCAGCCTCTCCTTGATTTGCACTAAGCCTGGAAAACTCTCAAGGGCCTGTGCACTGCAAAAAAACCCCAAAAACTTGACCACAGAAGACATGCTGAGTGACCTGGAACACCAGCCAAGGCAATTCCCACCTCAGGGGGATCAGCACTAACAACCCAACTGAGAACCTCAGGGACAGCACCTTCTCAAGAGCAGATCCCTCAGTGAAGAACGAGCAGCTGGGAATTTACATGCCAGGAGCCAGAAGATGCAAGTGCAATGAAATGCAGTGTAACCCAGCAATCTTACATGCCATACACACATGAAACCAGAAACTTAATCTAAAGGCTTTGCTTTTTGCTGAGCTTTTTCTGGGTGTGCAGTCTTTAGCTCCATCTGTGCTCTTCCTTATTCTCATCTTCATCCTCACTGGCACTCAGGAAGAAATGCCCGTTATTTGTGCAATCACGCTTGATACATTAGTGTACAGAATGGAAAATCACAAAGAACAAACAAGTCAGAATCCTTTTTAGAATTGACAGGCTAGAATAAAAAAAAATAAAATGGAGGCTGGAAACCAGTTTATTACCTCAGTTCATGAAATTTCATGTTAGCACTGGGACAAATAAGATTGGTATATTTCTCAACACAACAGGCCCTTTGCAAACTGCCTAGGGATTTCAGCAATAACTCAAAGCCTTTTTAAAATGCCCTTTTAGGAGTGTAAATAGATTTCAGCTATTTGGCTGAAAATGTTTGGCTAGAAGAAAGTCTCTTGGCTTTAGTCCAATAGTCTACCCTGCTTTTTGCAATTTGCTGAGCAAATTGTAAATTTTCAAGCAACACAGGAGTTTTTTGCTGAATACTGCCACGTTTAACAAAGAAGTCTAAAACAAAGCACAGGGAATATAGGAAATGATGTGCTCTTCATAAAGAAAGAACTACTGAATTCAGGCGTCTGTGTTTTGGCACTGCATTTGTTTGTGAAAGCTTTTAATGACAATATGCAACAA
>BJBW01008142.1:37500-116583 GCA_004320125.1 Scolopax mira
TCTGTAAAAAAAACTAATATTTTTGTGGGGCAGAGAGATGCAAATACCTGGTTACACAGGGGCTGGTGTTATTTCGCAGTGTTTTGCTCAGTGCAAACTAAATTCAAACCAATTTCCCCCCCCCCCCCAATACAATTCCTTTACAAATTTGACTTTGAATACCAAACCCACGTAATTCTTCATTCACTTCTCTTACCTGCCTTAATTTGCCATTTCAGATGATGATGTCTCCAGCTTCGTGCTAGACCTTCAGCGTTTCTCTGAACTTCATGTGGGTTACTTGGGTTTCTGAAGAAAATCCAAAGCCCTTTCCTAGACAGAGCTTCATTCTAACAGAGCAATTAATCCCCACAGTGATACACCTGCATTGCCACTGCCCTTGCATTCAGACAGAGGAAGACACACACCAAAATGGTGTACAAAATATTAGTTTATACCATATTTAGTAACACACCTCAAAGAAGGAAGTCTGTCAGGCCAACAGTAGCTCCAAAGAAAGGGAGAGGACCTCAGACCAGAGCGTACATGATGAACTCCAGAGAAGCTACAACCCAAGTTTGGCATGTAAACATCCAAGCCCAAATAAAGTAATTTTGGAAAGTTAGTCCATCACTTCCTGTTTTGAGGAAGAGAACAGACGTTCTGAGATGTTTTCCAGAAAACCACTACTCACTTGCGTTGCTGCCTTCCCCAAACTGAGATTATGGTTACATCATCCAAGCTGCACAGCCTTCCTTGGCTCTGAGAGCTGCTCAAGGCACTTTCACCGTGGCTGAATTTATGGGCATATGCACACAAAAAATACAAATTACTATTTTTGTGCCCCCTCACTCCTGTATTCAATAAACTGGAATAATCCCGCAGCTTCACTTGCATGGATGGAAACAGGGAAGATTCACTACTAATGAAAAAGTATTTTTCTAGAAACTTCACTCATACCACTTCTGAGAGGAGAGACAATACAAACCAGTAATCAAGGACTTGCAACTCATCTACTGTTACAAAATGAGAGCATCTTCTAAAGAAGAAAAGTCTGTACATTAAAAGATTTGCACCAAGGAAACCTTACAGTATTTAATACTTAGAAGGAAAAAAGAAACAACACCCAAACAAACCAATCGATCAGGAATTTAGGTTCTGTTCCACATGAAGATAACAAATCTACTTCCTGCTTGAATAAATATTTTAAACAGGGGAAAGAAATGACTTTCTCTTAGATATAAGAAGTCCTCCTAAGGAACAAAAGAGAAAATGAAGTATACCCCTAATTCCTTCCTTACTTTGTTACTTATACATTCTAAAGTTTCTATATATTCTTCTGATACCATCATGTTAAAAATTTTTTTGTTGTTGTTCATTCATGCCCACCCAACCTCACCCCTCAACCTCTGAGCTTTCCTACCTCATGCTCATCTCTCTTGTTATTTCACTTATGCCTGTGTTTCTCCTCTCCTAAAGAGGAAAGAAAGTTTTCAGACTAAAAACCACAACGTAGGAAACAAAGAAACAAGCAAATACTTGTTTTTAATATTTACTCCAAAGTGTTTTAAAACAATAGCTTAATTTGTAACTTTATTAACCCTTGCATACACAATTTAATTTTAGTATTAAGCCAAACTGATAACTTCTGAAGTTGATAACATCTTTTCCTGGAACAGTTATAAAAACTTAGTTATTTGCTCAAAATAAAAAAAAAGACCCGAAAACATCAGTGCTTTGTTGAAGTCAGCACCATTACTTGTAGGTATAAAATCACTTTCCATTATGTACTGTAAAGGCTAATTAGATGCCAAAAAGAGTTTTGAGGTCAGCCAGAGTGAGCTTAGTGAAGGCCTCCCCTCTGCCTGACAGCACCTGCTGGGCGAGAACTTTCTTCCTCGTCTGGAGCTGTACAATCTTTTCTTCTACTGTTCCTTCACAGACAAACCTAAAAAACAAAACACCAAAGACACATCATCCCAACTGCCAGGAAAAAGTGTCAGTGTTTTATCAACACTTCCCCAGTAACTTTCCAAAGACTTGTCTCACTTAAAAATTAACAGCCTATTATGGCACTGACAAAATATACCCGTGCAAAGAAAACAGCTGTTCTCATATCCAGGCATTATAACATTTCAAATAAAAGGCCTCAACTTTGGTCATCTGAAGCAACAGTAATTCTGTGACAAAATCCTGTAGTGATTGTTTGTTTACTGATGGCACCTGGTATACTAAAAGCATCATACACAAAATAGTATTTTAGATTCTAGTTTCTTTGAATTTGCTGTGCATTTACAATAATTAAGCTAGCCTTCTAGCATTTATGATTCCATGCTTTTTCTAAAATCCAGCTTTGCCACTTATTAGAAGTGCTCTATGTTTACGTTAGTGATATTAGAAAGGTCTGGGCTTTGAGAGCATGGTGAAAAACCTCCACTCAATAAGAGAAATGGTTTAGTGCCTGAATTGTTCTCAGGAACGAACAGGACCATTCCCACTAAACCACAGGTTAAAAAACAATAAACCACTGCTAACTATCAGGAAAGCAACATGCAGGCAAGTGCCACATAGAAACATTTTCACACGGTCTCTCTCTTGGTTCCCAAAACCCAATCCCACTGTCAGACCTTGTGGCCTAGCTTTAAATCAAGAAACAAGCCTCACACCAGGCTTGTCTCATCTCACACCAGGTTGTCTCATCTCACCAACTCAATCCAGACAGAAGAGAAGTAGCAACAGCTGCTAAGGAAAATCCTGACCTGTGTATCACAACGTCCTTCTGCTGCCCCACTCGGTAAATGCGATCACACGCCTGCTCCTCGAGAGCAGGATTCCTGCAAGGTGAAAAAAAACCGAGACAGCTTAAGGGCTTATGTTCAGGAATAATTGAAATATCAAAGCCTCTGTGCTTGCCTCATTTGCCCACCTCCAGAGCAACCCCTTTTCAGACCACTCTTCCATGTAGCCCCCTATTTCTGGACAATAGTTCTCAGAAAAAGCTGAATAGCTGGTAAAGAAAGAAGACAGCAAAGAAGGAAGCAAACTCCATAGCAAGAGGCCTTCACTCCATATTTTCATAAGAATGGAATACTTATGAATACTAAAGAATGAATGGGAATACTTCGTGTTGTAACTTCCATATTGTAAAAATACCTCCTTAACACTGCTACTCAGCAGCTGGTTTTGTACTGAAGCCCATTAGTTTGCTTTCTAAGTTCCCACAAGCAACATTTAGCTAAAAGAAGAAAAAAAAAAAAAGGTGATTCTCCTTGATGAGAGACAACATAAGTATCAGGAGCTCACATGCACTATTTTCATAAAACCCCAAGGTACACGAGCTATGCCCAATGACTGTCTATGCTCAATAAAATCAATTTATTTCAAGACAAATTCCCTGTGGGCATTACTGTACCATTTTCATTACTGTAAGAAATGAAACCAGGGACTGACAAGTCCCCAGTATCCTTTTGTGATACAGACTGCATACTTCCTTCTTTGGATTATTGTTATCCTTCTCTTTTTTTCCCTCTACAGAACTGTATTTCACGGTGGCGAGCACTGGATTGATAAATCAGAGTGTCTTGGAATAAGGCCACAGCAAAAACATTTTTCCACAATTCATCACTAACCCTTACTCTCAGCTAAACACTTCCCTCCTAACCCAGCTGCATCAGACATCACAAAGCATGTAGGAAGCAGCAGCCCCTACACATATTCTGAGACAGGACTTTTTTTTCTCTTTACCAGTGCATGTCCAGGAGAAAGAGGTGGTTTCCTCCAGTTAAATTCAGGCCAATGCCTCCAGCCAGCAACGAGATCAACAATACCTTCAAAGGCCAAAAGAGAGTTAAGAAACCTATTTCAAGAAAAGTCTTCATATACAAAAGTGCTTCATATATTCCACATGTTAATTTGAACCAAAGGATCTGTTTGATCATTACATGTATACATTTATTATGTATTTGGGAGTTACCACATGCTACTTGATGAGGCAGAGATGCCTGGATATGGAAGATATGGCTCAGAGAGGCCAGCCTCCCATTCCATATACATTACCCTGATACATTTTACAGACCAGAGAAAGGACTGAGAAGTTCAGTCTCTCTCCATGTCCCATTCAAACGACTGGCCTCTCTGTTGCCAGCCTGTTGCCAACAACAAGACCAATCAACATCAACTCTGAATTAGCAATACTGATTGCTTAAACACAGGCAACTGGATTGAAAAGACCTGCTACTCCTTTCACTTTGTTTCCACGTAACATACTATTCAGAAAAAGATGAATAGCTGGGGAGGAATGGGGATATACCAGATGGGCAATTTACAGAAGATTTTTTGTACAGCAAGAGAACTCAGCTCAGGACAGAGACACTTGCTCGATATATTTACAACTCAACTTCATGGTATAGTACCTTAAAACACCAATTTTATTTCAGAATTCAGATATTCATATAGCTGGCATAAATATTCCTTTGTTTAAGTTCAAAGCTAGAAGGATAAATATCAATTTTGTTCAAGAAACCCAGCAAAGAAAACAAGCTAAGGCACCAAATTTCAGATCCATCCTCAGAGGAGACAGTCTGAACTGCCTCGATAATGGGAACACTGGTGTCCAAATTAAAGTGCAATCACTGTGAACAATTGAGTTCAGATGTCTTCAGTTACCTGGCAAGCTTCCCTCCCTTGGCCAAAATTTCAGACTAGAAGCTATTTTTAAGAGCCATCACACTGTAGTTCATCAGTATTTGAACACCACCACCACCACTGCCCACCAACAACTCAAAAGTTATCATAAAGTGTGCAAAATTATGACTTCTCTCACCCCAATCCCAATCTTCCTATCTTTACAGGGTGAGATATGCTTTTATTACTATTAGCCTCAACCTTCCCTGTGATCATCAATTCTCAATAAGATTAGTCTGGTAAAAAGTATCAGATGTGTTGGAAAACAGCAATAAAGTCCTACAGGTTCCTTGGCAAGGCCAGTGATGTACAGAAAGAAACATCTTCCAAGGCAGAAGCAAGAGCTGGGAAGAACCAATGGGCTCTGAATAGAGCTAATTGACCCCCCCATCTTCCACATTACTCTCTGTGGCAAAACCATCTTTGAACACACTGAAGATTTAGACAACCTTTGAACTAGCTCTGGAGTGAGATGATCTCAGTACAGAAAATTAACATCAAAAGGAGCTTTTTAGCAACTGATCCTGCCCATTAGAAGATGTAAATTTGTTTTTACAGTTACCTCTTTCCCTGCTGACCTTGGCACCTAGAGGTCCAAATGGAAGTGGTACGAGTAAATGGAATACAGTCAGCTATCACAGCTGCTCACAGCAGCACTACTAACCATTTCCCTGCCCTGACTGCATACCTGAGGCCCTTTGGGATTGTTATTGAACTCTTCTACCACATCCATCCTCTCTTTAGGATTGACAGAGCCATCCACCGTCGCGTACTTCAGCCCCAGACGCTGGAGGTGCACAGCCACGACTTTCAACATACTTGTCCACTGAGAGACAACCACACTGCAGAGAGAAAAAGAGTTTAGAACAAGTCCTGTGTGCACTGTAACAGTTTGGTCATTGCAGTGTCTCACCCAAGAGGAGACAACGAGTCAGGCACTCTTCCCTACTCCAACTGAAACCAAGTCTCTCCCCAATTCAGAAACAGATTTACCTGTAGGTGTAGTGGTAGAATCTGCTGTGGAAGGCTAATACCCAATAAAGTCTCTAACTTTAATTTCTATTTTTGGATTTTACATTGTCACGTACCACCACAATTCTGAGCTTTTTCTGCAAAATGAATCAATACCAACACCAAACTTGGATTTCCCTGGGCCTCTCACCCCCCACACTTTTTGCATTAAACAGTTTGGAAAACAGTAATTTGTTTGATAGTTTTTTGTCAGGGGACAAAAGTAATGCTAGTGTTCCCATTCTTACAGTGAGAAAGCTTTTTGGAAAAAAAAGAGCTTTCTATGTATGATGCAACTCTGGAGTTGCTGAAGAGCAGGACTTCCCCTTCCAGCCCACCCCAGCATAACACAGGTGTAACGACTTTGCAGCCCCACGCCCGTAAGTGCATTCTACATTGTTTAATTAAAAAAAAACCCAGAAAACTCAGTAACACTGCAGTCTGGTACAGAGCAAAGACAGACAGAACCCACACAGTGAGAGCTGCAGGACTTCAGCAACACCTAAGTTCTCTAATCTATGCATTCCTTTATCTCAAACAAGTTCAGTTTTAACATCTACTTTATTCCTCCCCTTTTTTTGGGGAGGAACCTCCCCAGGTTCCTCCCCAACCCCTGACACGGGTTGCAGAGCCGAGGGCAAATATTTCTCAGCACAATCAAATTATTACCCATTCTGTTTTTGGAAAATAGAACAGTCCTCCTGGGCCTCAAATTAACTACATCTTAAACTGTCTTGTCCTGCTCAAAATCTGTTTTCAACTACCGCAGTACTGCCAATATTTTACCGTAACAGGAGTTTTGTATTCAATTGTTTTAAACTATTTCTGCTGCTGGCAAAAGACATGCTTCTCTTAATCACTGTGACTAAAGAAAAGGACATGTTTACTAACCTTTTCTGAGACTCCGAGTGACTCTGAATAGTTTTCAGTTCAGCCAAGAGGTGAGCTATCTGCAGGGCAGGAAAAAAAATAAATTAGTCTGTTTACTGTCATAACTTGGCTCGTGGTTGGCTATTTTTCATTAAAATAGGAAGTGATCAAAATAACTCTTCAACTGGAATTTTTTCTGTGCTCAGACTATTTCAAGGTATTTTAATAGTCATTATAAGAACACTCCCAACCCTGGAAAACAGGGTTAAGAAATCATATAAGCATGTTTTATAGATTCCAACCTTCCTGCGAGAAGTAAGGCTATGGCCACCTCTCTTCTCTCTTCTTGCTGCCATCCTATTTTTTCTAGCTCTTCATAAGCACCGTGCTCTCACATCCAAACTTCTGTGAATCCAGTGCTTATGATTTTCACTGACAGATTTTCAGCATTCAGATTCTCACAGCTTTATTGCCATCCTGATAAGTTCAAGCATTCCCAGAAGGGGTTCATCAGACTATCAACCACCTGATTTCAACTAAATTGCCCACTTAGTCTGACCTGCAATTACTTAAGTGTGACAATTCATTAACAATTTAAAAGGCAAAGTACTGAAATCCAAGCTTCTCAAGGAAGGTAAGAAAGCCACGAGCAGAATACCTTGGTACTCTCCCTGGTGATTTCAAAGATATCAGTTTTAAAAGCTGTGCCATTGAGGTAGACTGTTGACTTGGAATCGGGAGTCTGGAGCTCAGACAGGGTCAAAGCACTAAGCTGTTCCTCAATGGAGAGGGAAAGGCCTTCACTGCTCAAGTTAACTTGGTCCAGAGCCTGTGGGGAAAAAAGCAATATAATAAAGGGATTACAGAAAAGCCTGCAGTCAAATTCAGTACTGATCCACAGTCAGAGTGATGTCTGCTGGGGACAGTGGGTTTGAAGAAAGTGATACAACTGCGCCAGACCAACAGTTCCTTTGGCCCTTTATTCTGCCCTAAGAAGGAGCACCATAGGGAAAACATGTCAGCTCAGCCATTTCCTATGGTTCAGTCTCCTCAGATTCCCCCTCCCATAGCATTGCATAATTGTGGGATTAAAGATGTTAGAAGAAAGATCCTTGCCTGTTCCCTTAATATCTGAACTCACTCTACAAATGCATCATATGACACAGCAAAAACTTCTGAAAGATTAGTCTACTTCATGCAAGGCAGCTTCAGTCAAGGCACTTGTAGAGTTCTCCAACACACGAGCCCTTGAAACAGGCTACACTTAGGAATTTGTGCACTTTTAAAGACTAGGTTAAGATCAAGACTTTTTTGCCATTAAAATTTTATTTACTTAGTTTTAACCGACATAAAGGTATTTCCAGGGACACAGCTGCCCACATAGGTCATGCTGGGAGCTCTTAAGTAGCAAGTATTTCCCATCTAAAACCTCTTGGGCTGTAAAATACACAGTCCTAGATACGTCTCAGTTCATACACCTCTAACTATGAGATGCAAGGGTATTAAAAAAAAAAATCCCCACAAAAACCATCACATCACTGCAATACAATGCAATTACCACTTTCAATAAGGAGAGATGGCAGCAGCATTGACGGAGCCTCAAGAGCATGGACAAGACATGGACTGTACTTGAGACCTGGGAGGCACTTTGGGAGCCTCCTAGAAATTCCTTCTGACTGACGGCGAACTCTTGTGCAACTGCCAAGGAAGTAAGACAAAACATCAAGAGCTCTTGGAGGCATTTCCAAGCACTGCTCAGCCACCTCCAGCAAAAGAACAATTAGATCTTTATTTCAGAAGAGAATTTTAGACTCAGGGAGGTTAAGAGATTTGCCCAGAGCCACAACAGCAAGAACAGACTTTTGGAATACTATGGGTAGAATTCTTTGTAACATCAGGGGAGGAGCAAAACATTTTCCAAAGACTTTTTAAAGTCCTGATCCCATGTGGCCAGGTCAGTTCCCCCTCCTTAATTGTGCATTTAAGAGTCAATTCTACAAATGTTTTCAGGGGAAAGCGTGCTCAAACCTTTCTCAAATGGGTTACCACCAGCATACTCTCTGCCTTCATTTTTCTGCTCTTGCCTCTTCAGGTAAGATTGCAGTGTTGACCTGGAAAAACAAGACAGCAGCTATTCACAGCAGTAAAAGAGGCAAGAGAGACCCATGCTTAACAAGCAAGCTGATGATGCATTAAGGACAGTTTCATTAATGATGTAGTCACGAAATGATCACAAAAAATACCCCCATTTTGTTTAACACAAATGAGATCAAAATCAAGATCCATTTTGGAAAACAAGAGGAGGCAAGTCTGCTTATTGGAATACCTTGAGTAAAATAGGAGTCAGGATATCCATTCCATTATGGAGAATGGATAACATTATTTGTAACAAAAAGGACATTAAATGTACATTTCAAATGAAAGAAGCCTTTTTACAGCAACACTGCTGAAAGAAGTCCTAGGAGAACACAAAGAGATGCTGGCTTGCATTACAGTCATCTGGAAGGCCAGCATAATTTCCAATTGTGTAAGTACCACTGGACAAAGAAGATAAATTCTATTTTTTTCGGGTGCTGGTACATCATCATTTAAGACCTACTGTTGCAATCCCAAGCCTTAGGAGTCCTGAAATCAATGAGATTAAGGGAAAGACTAGAATACAAAGTTTGCACAAGGCATGAACATATGGGAGAAAAAAAAAAAGCATCAGTTTCAGTCATTAACAGAACAAGCAATCTTTTTTCAAACATGCTTGACAGGTAGTCAGGCAGGGAAAAAATTAACAGGAATTTGTCCAGAAGCTCTTTTCATCTAAAGTGGAGTTGTCTTTCTGATTTCTCACACCAGTAAAAAACCAAACCACAAAATACCCTATCCCTTCCCACATTCATACCTGGATCTTGCAAAGAGCACATTGTAGACAGACTGCTCCTCTGCTGAAAGTTTTAACTGATGCAACTGTGTGCTACGCTGGGGCAGAGATACCTGAAGTAAAAATACACAGAATCAGATGTAAATAGCGCAAAAATCTCATAAAGCATCACAAACACAAAGTTCCAAGTTTTAACAGAGTGTTCTAAGTTTCAGAAGATGGCTGTTTCTTCATTAAAGTTATTCATACCCACAGAACTCCAAGTAGCCTGAACATTCAAGATTATAATCTTTATTCCAAATCATCTGACAACAAAAGCCATGATCAACTAAGCACTGACCACGTAGCCACCACAGAGGGATTAATTTATCACATTACAAAAGTAGCTTCTAAAGGTCCTCATTAGAATCAGACAGTACAACAAAACTACATCTTTTATCAGCTTATAGACACACCAACAATCTAATACTCAGCATAATGGACTGTTTGTAAAGAGTAATGCAGAAAGCCAAATCCCCAGCATGCACCAGATCTATTTGACATGCAGCAGCTTTGATTCTCAGAGATCTAGGCTAGCTCAGAAGCCTTCCCACTAATCTACTTGCAATTGCTTAATTGCTCTGTGTGTGATTTATAACTGAAAAGTTGCATTCTTCTTTATGTTTCTGCTTTCTGGACAAGCAATCAAAGCATCCCACAGGCATTTAACTCCTCTGGCTCAAGAGACTGCAGTAGACAGGAAACCCCACCCATTAACAAGCTCATGCATGTAAAGAACTGACTGGCTGCTGCAAGGAAAGCAATGGAATGTTTTTCTAGTTGTGGAGGGTGAAGTTCTTACCAAGGGCTTGCCAGTAGAATCCAGCTGGTCTTTAGTTCTCCGTAATAATAGGCTCCTGGTTAAGAGGCTCAGTCTCTCTCCTCCCTTTTTTGTGTTGTTATCTACTTGGTACTTCCACACTTTGTACTCATCAAAAGGAGAGCAACGTAGAAACCTACAATACCAGGGAAGGAGACTTAATACCAAGGGAAGAAGAGTTCTTCAGTTACTCCTGAACCAAATTTCTTGCTATCCAAACCAAACTATTTTCCATTCAGGCACAACCTCTAGGAGCAATAAAAGACTTCTAGTGTAATGATGCCAATAAGTGGTTTGCTCAAAAGTCTTACCATCATGAGCACAGTGAACACATCTTTCTGGTTTTGTACCCATCACTTCCTCTTTGCTTGTTACGTCTCAAGCATCACCAGCAAATAGAAGGCATAAAGAAGCACAGCCACTCATCAAAAAGAATATTTTTTGTTATTTCAAACTCCTGTACCTCTCAATTGAAAATTAATTTTGATTATCCAAAATTTATTTCAAATGTAAGTTGTCTCTGGTTCTCTAGCACCCTCCATAAACTTTTTCTTCTCAGCAATGGGGAGCCCAAAGCTTAACCTGTTTATCATTTGTTTATAGAAGCCAAAGTTTTCACCCTTTCCTTCAATGCCCTTGTAGCACAACACTCTTTAGTAAGGTCTGCCCAGACTGCCCTGGTAAGAACAAGGATTATAGCACAAAATGTCTGATAATTCAAATCGGTTTTATGGATATTAATCTTGGAGACATTGGAGATTTGAAGTCATTTCCCCTTTGTCCTCTATGAAAGCAGAATAGCTTCACTCAACATGGTCAGCCTTGCACAATGCCTCAGCCACAGGCTTTCCAATACAGTTCCTGAAGTGTTAATATAACTAATTTCGCTACCCCACATATCTTAGAAACCCCTCAAACTCAGAAATAACTTCAACACTACATCAGCTAGGAACTACTGGAACTGGAGCCCTGTCCACACGTTCACGTGCAGCCAGCTCACCTCAGGAGAGAATACATGTCTAGTAAGTTGTTCTGTATTGGCGTCCCGGTGACAGCCCATCTGGCACTGGCTCTCAGTTTGCACACAGCTATAGAGGTTTGAACCTTTGGGTTTTTAATGTTGTGAGCTTCATCCAATATAACTCGAGCCCAAGCTACCCTGAGCAGAGGGGAACAGGGAGATGACCCACTCTGAAAGAAAAAGCAGACTATTTATAACAGCACAATAACCTTGCTAAGCTCTCTAAAGAGCCACAAGCAAATATTTTTCCAGCAAGAAGCATCTTTCTGATGTTAGTCAGCAGCAATCTGAGCTCTTGCTGTCATGTTAGAGGTGCTCGCAAAAAAGCCATCTCTCCAAAGCTTCCACAAAAGTTTAAGCCAAAATATATAACATTTGTCTGTTCTTGATGACAATTTCTAATTTTTTCCTGGTTTTCTTGCTTTAACACTTTATCACCTCTTCCTTCCCAAGAAACATTCCATTTCAGTAAAATTTCACTAGGCTGGGACAAAGGAACATATATAATTGTTCTATTAGAGCATATCCTGTACTTTTAAATGCAGGATCTTGCTAGTTTTATAGGTGCCACCTTGAAGTTTCAAGGAAATTCAAAGGCCTGCTTGCTTTAGAAGTGATATCTAGATCACAACAGGTTTCTGTTAGTTTAAAGTGATGTTGGCACTTCAGCAAAGAATACTAATGGGACATTCTAGTATTTCCTCAGTCTCATCTCAAAAGGAGGAGTATGAGACTCATCACTGCACTTAGAATTACTTTTGAAGACATTTCAACTATGTTCAATGTAGTGTATTCTGCATTATTACAGAACAGATTTCTCATGAATATTTTTTCCTGTTCTCTTTCTGCACTTCAGAGTACTTTCTCTCATCACTCCATTTTTATTGGGCAAACTCAACAGAAGACTTAGGGAAAAAAATTATTCCACTTGCCACTCACTGTAGCATAAGGTACTTCTTGAAACAACAGTGTTTTGCAACATCTCAGAACAAAATGTTAAGAAAATCATCTATCAACAATATGGCTTCTCACCCTCACATCATAGTCCTCAGCAGGAACCTCCCCTTCCTCTTTGCTTGTGGGAACCTCTTTGGAGAGAATGCTGTAGGTTGTGACAACAACATCATATCCAGAGAGCCTGTGTAAAAGGAATGCAGTAATCATGAGCAAGAACAAATGAAGAATTCATTTTGCAAGACAGACAAAATGCATGCTCAAGGTTTAAGAACACAGTTCTACATGAGCTGAAAAGCAGTTTTACAGAAAACAGTCAAAGCAGTCAAGCAGGAGGGGTACATTGTCCTCATTTTGTAGATACTGGAAGTAGATACAGCAAGCTCGAGAAGACAGTAAGAGTCAGTGGTATAGAACACACACCACATGAATCTGACACCTAGAAATACTGCTCAGCACAGCCTAAAGTGGTAGAGAGACTTTTCTAATCTATACATACATCTGAAAAAAAAAAACCAAACACAAACCCAACCAACCACAAAGCACACATGGAAGAAACTGCTCTGCAAGCAAGATGTACAAAGAACATACACCTTTTTTTTTGTTTTGAGGAACAGCAATAACCTGCAACAGAACCATTCAGCATGGGTACAGCCATAAAGGTTTTCCTATATACACCTTCACAGCAGACACGAATTAGCCTGATCTTTTGACTTTTCCACATTTCCATACTTCAGGTTCTTCCATCACTCTACAACCAATGAATTTCAACTCTGATATACACAATTCTCTGTTAAGTAGTATTTTACTCTTCTTGATCATATTTATGGTTTAGCACTTACACCTCTGCATGTTTATCTCGGTTTGGCCCATGGTACAAATAGACCCTCAGTTTGCCATAGCCCACACGTCTCTCAATCTCTTTCTTCCAGTGATGAATCAAGGATGCAGGACAAATGATTAAAGTGCTGTGGGAAGGGATAATAGTGGAATCTGCAGGAAAATATTGCAGACAAGTTTCAATGTCTTCATATTAGACTACAACAAAAACAGTAGTTGCAACAATTTGGATGGGCCCACTTTTGCTGTGAACACAGTTTGTGAAGTGGACATCTCTACATCTTGGGAACTGTTAGTTCTGGGTGGAAAAAAGTCTACTTAAACACTAATGCATCACTTCCTGTCCACTCAGAGTTGTGTTATATATCTGTGTGCTTCCTTTGGACAAGCTGAAAGATTAGAGTTCAGGAACTAACCTTGATCTCTCCTGAGAATACCGAATAAATACTTCTTTCCTGTTCTAGAAGGCTGAAATGTTACCATTTTGAATCACCCAGGAGTAACAAACACAGTCAGTAAAACTGGTAACATGGGAAAAAGTAGTCCAACTAATTCCATGAGGATGGGTACAGTAACAGGGTGTAGAACAATCCTCTTTAAATGAGATAAAGGAATGAGTTGAGAAATCCTACACATCTGATGGAAGAACAAATACCACTGATCAAAAGAAAAGCCTTGCAAGGGAGTGCAGTAAACATTAAGCCCAGCAGAATGTTCCTACAGAAGTGAAGCGAGCACAGATACAGTCCATTGTTTACAAGCCATTAACCTGTAACACTTTAGGCATTTCAAATGGCACTGCATCATAATGTATGTACTGTATGACAGAAACAATTCCGTACCATTTTTGGTTAGCCATATTTCTAACTTCTCCTTTCTTTTCTCTGTCTTCAGCTGCTTCTGGGCCAGAATGAGAGCAATCATTGTTAGAGTCTTCCCCAAGCCCATGTCATCCGCTGGAAAAAGACACACAGAAGTTGTGATGACCTGCAGAAATGAGTTCTCTGAGGTAAAATACTACAACAGAAATTGCCCTGGAGACCCCTGGAAACAAAGACACACATGACCATTTGCTGGGTATGATTTTATAATGGTTAACAGCTGTAATTGGTCAAATGGCACAGAAAAACAAGCCCCTGCAACATGCCTACAAAATAACCACTATTTGCCTCAGAGTAAATTATGTGCCAAACCATTACTGCCACATATCTGCCCCCCAAAATCCACTTTAATGTTCTGTTGCTTACCCAGAATTCCTCCACATGGCCTCTGACTCTCTCTCCAGAGCAGCCACGCGAGCGCCTGTTTTTGATGCAGCAGCAGTGGAACCTGAGAGGGCAAAAGAGAGGATTTGAGGAAACACCTTACAAAGTTCATACACTTCTGCTTCCTGTACCAAATTATCCAGTTGAACTGTCCTATTACAATCTTTGTAAGAGGAATTTGCCCACCTTTTCTTTTCCCATGTGGACAGGGATACCCAAGATAAGCAACTCCTGCAGAGAGGAGGTCAGCAGCACCATCTTGCTGATTAGATCATTCTTGCTAATGCTTTATGCATAAACCAACCCAGCATCTCACAGTGCTCTGAGGGCATGCAAAGGCAGGTCATCCAGGTGGAAAATCCACCCAGGCCTACTTTGCTTACAATAGTCATCACTATCAAGAAGAAGGATTGAGAACATTTCACTTTTTCCTCACCAAGTCTAAGACTCCTACAGGCTCTTAAAAGCATTGTGGTTTAATCCTAGCAGGCAACTAGGATCACACAGCTGTCCATTCACTCCTCCCATCCTGCCCCCAGGGGGTAGGGAGAATAGGGAGAAAAAGGAGGGGGAAAAAAACACCCTGTGGGTTGAGATTGTAACAGTTTAAAAAAACAGTAACGCAAGAGAAAAATAATACTGGTAAATGTATACACAAAATAAACTGATGCAACACAAATTGCTCTTACTGTGCAGTGAGCAATTGTCCATCCTGTGTCAAGCAGTGGTTGTGGACCCTTGCTCCCCAGCCAGCCCCCACTTATATACTTTATGCTCCCTCTCAGCTTCTTTAAGAAGCTGAAAAAGTCCTTGACTTACTATAAACATTACTTAGCAACCACTAAAACAGTATGTCTTAGCAACATTATTCTCATACTAAATCTAAAGCACAGTAGGTACTAGGAAGAAAATTAACTCTATCCCAAATGGAACCAGGACAAAAAGACAGGAAAAGGGACTCCATACTGTCATGAGATATTAAATGCCCTTCCCCAAAAGTGAAAAGGTCCCAAGAGGATCTGAAAGTGACACAACATACATACATCAATGCACATCACCTCAACTATGGGTTCTGCACCACCTGAGAGATAAAGAACTGCTCTTTGGCAGATCAGAATGGACTACTATGGAGTCCATTGGGTTGCACAAACTCAATCACCTGCAACCCTTTTAAAAGACTATTTCTTATAATTCATTGGGAGAAAACAGTAAGAAAGTTCTCCATTTACTCCTCACTAGAGACCTGCTTCACATACAAATGGTTATGGGTTGGTTGCTTTGTCTGAGGCACTACTACATTCAAGTGCTAAGTATTTTGAAGACACCACAACAAGAGGGTGGGACATCAGTACTGGCAATCTGAAGCAACTCTCATGGCTGAAAAGTAGTTCAGAGTGTCTCCTTTCAGCGGGATGGAAACTGCAAAGTACTTCAAAGTGTGAAAGGACAGGATGCTCCAGGGTATTACCCCTTCACTGTGGGGGAAACAAGAAAGCCCTAAGTTTGTCAGTACAACATTCTTCATCCTTGCCACCTCACCTTCAATTCAGAGGGGTCTTCAGCTACCACCTGCTCTGTTGGACAGGATTCTAGAGATTTGTGAAGATGATTAATAGCTTCGCTCGTGGCACTGTGTACAGCCCTGATTCGGTCTTCTGTCATTCTTCCTCCATACAGACTCTGCACACCAGAGTTCACTGGAAAGATACAGCATTATGCATGAGATATGTTGACAAAGCTAATTTTCCCAAGCAGATCTTTCATCTTAGAGTTTCATCTCAGTGCTACAGATGCAGCTTACAGTAACAAAAAAGGTTTAGTACTCTCACGTATATCCACAAGTTGCAGAATTACTTCTGAAATAGTCCTCACCAGTGTTCTCTTCAAAGAAAAAAAGTTTTTCTGCACTTACTTCCAAAACTGTAGCCGTAATATTCACTGGAACCCAAAGTAGCAGCAGCAGAGGGGTGACTGTGTGAGCCTGAAGAGGTCCTTGCTGTAGGATCTTGGAGTGGTAGTGGTGTTATCAATTTTGTACCACCTGGCCTGCCAGATGGGTTAGGCAAAGATTCCTCAAGGCACCCGTGGTTTGTGCTATCCTCCCCTTAAAAAGCAAGGAATTGCAGGTTGAAAAGGTTGCACAATGGACTTCACAGCCTTGCATTACAGCCCAGAGAAGGGCCTTCATTTTGCTTAATGCTCTGCTTGCAAAACATTATTAAGTGGTCACATGGATTTAACAGCAGAGTAGCAGGTCACTTGAGCCACTGCAGCTACTAACATGCGTGCTCTTACCCTGCTTCTACATGACAGGCCATCTACATACAGTTCATCTCAAGACTCAATGTGTAGTTTATACCAACACAGTGAACTTTGCAACTGTAGTGATCAAAGTAGTGAATCACAAAGTCAATTCTGTACACTGTTCCCAGAAGATTTATTTCTTTTGTGTTGATCACAAAAACTATCAAAACATCCAAGAATGAATGGCCCAAAAGCTCATGAGCTTTTCTTTCCTTTCTGGAAAGGTTTGTCTCACTGAAAAACAAATACAGCATAAGACATTAGGGCTGCTTGTTGTGTGGTGGCCTGTGAGTTACTGCTTCCTTGCTAGAGATCTTCAATTTCCAGAGCTGTCAAACTGGATCTTTTCGTTAACACAACTGATATTATGATCACAAAGTAACTCTCCTGTGATCGTCCACGTAACAAAATACCTGTCTTCCACAGCTGGAATTAGGAAACCATTTTACAGGAATGACACATTGGAGGCTGCTTATCTTGAATCTGGTAGCTGAAACATTCAGACACAGCAGCCAAAACTTGTATAAGCATGGTTGCATACTGCAACAAAGAGGAAATTAACACTTTACTGGCAAGTTCTCAGAGAGACACCTGCCTCAATCACACAGCCAAACTTGGAAAGAGAACTAGCCCTGGGACCTAACCACGGGAAGAAACTCCCTTGCGAAGCCACCACACTTCAGAGCAAAAGGTTGAGTTGCTCCATTCATCCTTTCCTGGATACACACGTTGCAGCTCATGCTTCTCATCTTCAGTGAATCTCAACAAACAAACTTCATATAGAGCACATGACACATATAAACTTACACTATTTTTTTTTCCTCAATATTAACAACTGCAGTAAGACAAACCGTTTTGCAAAGTTCTGGGAGAAAAAAAAAATAGTACTACCTTTTTCAGTAGTATCTGCTGCCGAAATGTTAAGAGCACTGAGTGCAGCTTCCAAATCTTGCACTTGTTTTAATAACCGTTCCCCTTTATCTGGCAGCAGCTGAATGTTCACTGTAGCCAATGTACTCTGCAAAACAAAAAGAAAAAAAATCCAAAACATCAGCATGCTTATAAAGTGTTCTGCCAACAGAGAACAATCAGGTCATAAGTTTAAAAACACTGATCTTATGCCATAGTAATTTGTACTCTGATATCGTTTTACAATCTCTGTAAGCATTGTAAAAGCACTGAAGTGCCACTTAGTGCAATTAAATAGTCTTTTAGTAGAAAATAAACTAACCATGAGTGTACTTTAGAAGAAATGGAAAGATGCAGGGCCTGCACCTTCTTATAAAATAGGATTAACAGTGACTTGGACAATCTTAACATCTCTCAAAGTACCCAGTGTTCAACCTACTTGCACATTTCTTTCTATACTAGCAGGAACAACAGTTCTGGCTTTATTTTGAGGTTCTGTTCTGAGTTCTAGGCCGACAGGGGTTTTCATAATAAAAATTATGGAATACAATTATTGACAATTATTTTAAAAAAGCAGACAGACAGGTAGTTTATTTCATCTTAGTGTGAGCTTTCATGGCTAGACCACTCTTACTTCACAAGGCCAAGAGAGACCACCAGAAACAGCCACATTGTTTACAAAGGTTAAGCTGGTTGTGCACTGTTCCATTTTACTTAAATTACTTTCTCAAATTACTTTCGCAACCTCAGGCAGGTCAAAACTGAACACCCCCAAATGCAGAAGGCTGTATTGCTTTAGGGGTAACTGACTCAATGTGACCTAGAACTACTAGCCTGTGCCTAGGCTGAATTCCCTCCCTTGCCCCACCTTCCTAAACCATCCAAATACCTTGAATTTCTGCTTTGAGGGGATACCATATTATACCATATTCTGATGTCTGTCACGAGTACAGAAAGTCACCCTGAACACAGAAAAAAAATAAAGGAGGGGGGGGGGGAATAATAGGTGCAATAAAATACCTTCTTCTGCTTCAGCTGGACAACAAGATGGTTGTGAAGAGCTTTAGGGTCCTGTTGTCCTTCCACGTGATGTGATGCTGCAGTTCCTGGCAAAGATGTCCCCTGCATACTCTTTCCTGATTTTCCTGCAGGAATCTCTCTTGGCTGCAAACCCTCAACTGATTTCTCAGGTTTACTTTTACCTGATGAGGAATAAACAACTCTTACTTCATCAGTGTCACTGCCAGCAACTTCATCAGCAGGCTGTCCCAGTCCTGGCCCAATTTGGGTCTTGAGCAGTGCTGCCTCTGCTCCTCCCATCAGCTCAGCCCCTTGCAACGTCAATTGTGGTACCACTGGGGAAATCACAGCTTCTTTAGACGTTGTTTTAGTTTCTCCATTCTTCTGACCAGTGTTTACTTTCTCCCTGGTTTCATCCCCACAGCTTTTTAAGCTTTTCTCTCTGAGCTGCTCCTTCTCTGGAGGCTTGGTACTTGTACTTTGCTTTCCAAGACTTAGCGGAAAGAGCTTTGATCTCCCATCTGGCTCTTTCTCCACACACTCAGAAGACTCCTTGGACTCAATGTCACTGCCACCATATTTCTTTTCCTTCCAAAGGGTGTTTTTCCCTTTCCAAGTCTCAGAGAGACCAAGTTTAGATTCAGACACTGTGCTTTCCTTAAGTTCTGGACCACTCCTATTTCCTGTGGACTGCTTCTGTTTAGCTTTCAGCCCTTCTAGAGGTTCTTTCTCTAGGGAGGAATCAGAGGTTGATTTCTTTTCTTTATGTGACACCAGCACACCCTCTTTCTCTGCTTTTACTCCTTTTGCTTTACTTTCCTCTCCGTTTCCTTGATTAATTTGTTTCCAGGATGATGGTTCACAATTCTTGTCTATCACTTTGAACGGATTTCTTTGGCTGGTGGGATTGAAGAGAGGTGCTGTGTTGGGCTTGGATTCCAAGGCTTTTGACTCTTTGGTAGTTTTTGGATCCTGCAATATGTACAAGTGAGTTAGTGCTAACATACAAATTATTAAAGCCTGCTTAGCTACAAACACAACCTGATCACCTCAAGCAAGACTTCATTCTCTACAATCATCTTTCTTATCATTTTAACAGAACTGGGATAAACATTTTACAAGGAAAACAGAACAAAAGTGCTGGTTTTCTACATAGTTTGCCATTCCTATGGTTTCTGGGGATCAAGTCCCAACAGCATGATCCTCACGTAAAGAGGACAGCTGGAGATCAAATGTAAATTTTTTGTAAGACTAGAGAACAGTGATTACTTCATAAAATTTAGGAGTAAGAGAAGTCTCATCTGGAGGACAGCAGGTTGATGCCCTTTTCAGCTAGAAAATACAAACTCTGCCACTATGTAATCTTAGATGTGATTACAGTATACAAAACAAAAGTCATACTGGAATAAACTATAATACTATAATATAAATGAAACATTCATACCTGCCATGGGATGTTTCCACACCATTTCTTCCCATTCAACTTACTTTTAAGGCACCGGTAAAACAATCTACCAAAGAATAAAACAAGATTTGAACTGCAGGAGCCAGTAAAGGAACTCTATGCTGACCTGGTTTCAGCTGAGGTTGAGATAATCTTCTTTCTAGTGGTTGTCGGTTTCAGATTTGGTATGAAAGGAATGTCAATAATGCATATAGTTTTCTTGTTGCTAAGTGATGTTTATGCTAGTCAGGGACCTGTTTCGGCTTCCCACAGAAGCTGAGAAGGAGCCTAGACAGAACAGAACAATGGAATGGCCAATGGAATATCCTGTACCATAGACATCAGGCTCAGTACATAAATGGCAGTTGGCGTGGCAGGAGGACTACCTGTGATCTCAGGTCAGGTCAGGCTGTGCAACTGATTCTCCCAGGCGGTGAGAATGACTTGTGTCCTGTATATTTTTTAGCATTGTTATTATTTTCCTTTTCCACTATTGTTCTACTAAACTCTCTTTATCTCAGTTCATGAGGTTTGGTTTTTATCCCTTTCCCCTGCTTTTCTCCTTCTTTTCCCTACTCTTCAAGGGGAAGAAGAGGAGTGAGCGAGAGGCTGGGTGGTCCTAGTTGCTGACTGGGGTTAATCCTTGACACAAACGTTCTTTAAAACGTACTTCGCACCAAAACCATCATAGGCAAGTTCTCTTGATCTGCACTTTACAGCCAGTCTTCTGCATAGCAAAAGGCCGTGAACATTAGCAACAAAGCTTTTTACAAAAGCATTGCTTGCTGGATAAAGATTCCTAGGGTTTTGGGTTTGATTGTTGTTTAATTTTAGCTATGAAAAAGTAACTACTTAGGCAAATATATTGTCTATGTTCAGAGACTCAGAAGTGTCCTATGAATTCAAGGTGTAAGGAAACAGCTATCCCTTTTAGTTAAACTGCACAGGCCACCTCATCTTTAAGACACCTCAGAAACAGAAAACCTTTAGGTGTGATCTTTTTTTTCTAAACTCACAGCCAGCCAGGACTGCTGCTAGAACTCTATCAGAATTAAAACTGGTGAATCTGATGCAACAACCACGAGTCTTGGATGAACGCAACTACAAAGCCATTTTGAATTCTGTTAAAATAATCTGATCACTTAGGTTTATACCATTGAATATAGTTGCTAATAAAAGTAGCAAACGTTTTGAAACATGCCAAGTGAAGGCCTCAAGGCTGGAAAAGCTATTTCAATTCTAGAAGGAAATTGCAAGTCAGACGCTATCAAACAATTCTAAGTGTTCAAACCTGTACAACAAACCTTTGTTTCCACTTTGAGGAACTTACTGGTATTCATCTGTGTCCTGCTGAACCAGGACTTGCAGCTCCACCATGCACCCGTCATGGATCAAGCAGTGAGAGGCAGGAACACTGAAAAGAGAAAAGGAAAAGAGGAAGAATAAACACAAGACAGCTGCACAGAAAACAGAAACAGCAAAAACAATTATTTGGGACAAAACAGAATCATAGAATGTTTAGAGTTAGAAGGAACCTTAAAGATCATCTAGTTCCAACCTTCCACTAGACCAGGTTGCTCAAAGCCCCATCCAGTCTGGCCTTGAACACTTCCTGGGGGCACATCCACAACTTCCCTGGACAACCAGTTCCACCCTCACACTAAAGAATTTCTTCATGATACCTAACCTACCCAGTTTAAAACCATTACCCCTCATGCTATCACTACTTGCCCTGATAAAGAGTCCATCCCCATCTTTCCTATAGGCCCCCTTTGAGCATTGGAAGGCTGCTATAAGGTCTCCCAGGAGCCTTCTCTTTTCCAGGCTGAACAATCCCCACACTCTCAGCCTGTCTTCACAGGAGAGGGGATCCAACCCTCTGATCATCTTTGTGGGCTTCCTCTGGACCTGCTCCAACAGATCCATGTCCTTCTTATGTTGGAAGTCCCAGAGCTGGACACAGTACTGCAGGTGGGGTCTCACCAAGGAGGAGTGTTGGGGCAGAATCACCTCCCTCGACCTGATCACACTGCTCCTGATGCAGCTCAGGAAGCAGCTGGCTGTTTGGTATTTTTTTCCAATCCATTCCCTGCCCAGCCTGCGTTTGTGCTTGGGACTGCCCCAACCCACATGCAGCACTTTGCACTTAGCCTAGTTGAACTTCATAAGGTTGATTTTGAATACTTAGCAAGTCTTCTCAAAGACTACATGACTAAGAAAATAAAAGTTTGTTATCCCTGACATAGCACTGAATTTCCCTCCAAATACCCGCACAGTAGTAGGGAGAGAAGGCCCCTCCCGCGCCCCCTCCCCGGCCCTGCACCTACCTGGCCGGCAGGACGAAGCCGCAGGCCGCGGGGTCCTGCGCTCCGCACATGTAGAAACTCTTCCCCTTGTTGGGCCCATCGCGGACGCCTGTCTTCAGGAAGCAGAGGGACCCTGCAGGGCGGAGAAGAGGGGAACCGGTCAGAGAGAGACAGGAGAGGGAGACACAGACACCACCACGCCCCCACCCCACACAGAAACACTTCCGTCGTCGTCCTCCCCCCCCTCCCCTCACCGTGCCGGTCGCACGAAACGGCCTCCATCGCCGCCCGGTAACCACCACCCTCGCTCTTGAAACCAGCCAATCACACTCAGCGCCTGCTGGCTGCCCAATGGGAGCGGGGCGCCGGCGCAGCCAATCCCCGCCGCGCTCTGCGAATCCCCCGTTTCCCGCCCTCCTCCGCTGCCATTGGCGGGCGGGGCGAGTCGTGTGTGTGACACCTCCCCCCCCGCCCCTCAGGGGGCGCGGCCAAGCGGCAGGGGGCGTGGTCTCCGCCGCGTTCCGCTCCCCGTTGACACAGGGCCCCGCTCCGCGGGCCCGGCGGGGACCCTCAGTATCGACCCCTCGGCCCGGCGGGGAGAGACCCGTCTTTCACCCAGGGTCCTTTCCTTCTCCTCTGAAAACGGTTCCCGTTGACAGATCCAGCCATGAAGTTCAATATACTTTTAAAAAAAAGTAAAATATTAAAAAAAGAATTTTAAGTTGAAATAGCAGCGGTATAAACAAGAAGCTGGAAATAGCAGGGTGGGGTTTTTTTCTTTTGTATTTAAAATGCAGAATACAGTTTTACAAAATGTGTGCATTTCTTAATTACAGCTTTTTGCTAATGACAATTCAAGTGAGATAATGACTCTGGTAATAACAGAATTAAAGAAAGGTTATAATGTGTGTACAAAAATATTAACAACATTTACACTAAATAACGGATTAGTGAAATTAACACTGACAGCCAAATTCAGCCCCGGTGTAAAGTGAGGCAACTCCGCTGACCTGCCTGAAGCCTGAATCCGGCTCAGTACCTGTGTGAAAAATGTACATTTTATACAATACTAACAATTCTGTGCTCTCACACGTGCCTTGGAATTTTTTTTCACCAAAATATACGGTTTTAGGCTATCGTCAAGTTAGCCTCAAGGCATTCATTCTCACCTGTGCCCTTCTCACATTCGGTGACAACTTTGCTCAGCTTAGTTTGAAGCAGGAATATGAAATAAATGGGATGCAGATAAAATACTGTGACTGAATGTTCATCACAGCAGTAATGACCTCAGTGTAGGGCATTTCCTGGCAACTACTGGGATTTTAAAATTTTTTTTTTTTTTTTTTTTTTTTAAAAACAAGTGCCCACAGGTGCCAATTTATCTCGCACACTAGAAGCGGAAAATACAGCAGTGAGGGCCTCACTATTGCTTGTTGTTTCATTCCTGCCTTATGCAAAGAGCCATCCCCCTGGTGCTTAATTGTTCTTGCTTTAACAGCCTGTTTTCAGCCAGCAAAGCAGCTACTGAATTTTAAGCATGCAGTTCAATCTTACACGGGAATGTCATGGGATTCAGGCTAGTTCCTAAAGTCAAGCTGCTTCGTCCCGAGACAGACGTTAAGCTTGTGCTAAAACGTATTTCTGAAATGGGAACGCAGACAAACAGGATGTCTAAATACAGTACTGGACTGAGGCTCTGCCTCAAAAACAGTTTGCTTCTGTGCCTCCAACTAAGTCACACAGAGCCATAATTTAACAAGTGTACACCCAGGTTTTGCCCAGATGGAAACATCCTGCCCTTGATTTCCAGACAATCTGCAGCAAAAACTCATTCAAACCACTGTTGGGGAAAGATGGAGGCAGGGGGAGGAGGCACAAGAGTAAACGAATGCAAATCCTTGGTCCTTAAGTCCATTTGCTACTGACACCCACCCCAAAAGAATGACCCTACTCACTTAAGTCTCCTTCTCTTTGAAATAAGCAGTTAAGGCAGGGCCGAAACCACCAACACAGTAAGGAAGGGGCCAGCCCAGGAAGGCACAGAAAGGTTCCTCAAGCCAGGCATTCTCCTATCATCTGCCTCATCCCTCTTTTCGTTGCAAACCTTCCCACCTTTGCAGCTCGTTTCATGGCCGGCAGCAGGACTGCTGTTGCCGAGTTGCCCTTCTTTGGCAAGCAGGGCTGAGGAACCCTCTCACAAAGGCCTAGCAAGGTAATGCCTGTACAGTGCTTAAGAACATGCAAAGTGCAGTGTAAGTGCCAAACGTTCTTATTTTAGAGATTAATGAATTAATACTCCCGAGGAATATACTGACTGAGGTAACTATTGCTTAAATACTACATTCCCTCACAATTAAAAACAAAAAAAAAACAAACCCCCAAAACTCAGAACCTTTCTCTCTAGAAAAGATGAATCCCAAATATAAAGTGGTAACACCTTATTTATATTCTGTCAAAATTATCATAGCCATAGAGCCTCCTTTCAGTAAAAGCAGAAGCGGGGAAGTGAGCTGAAGTTCTCAGAGAAACTAAGAAGTCTGCACCGACAATTTCCTCAAGTACCATCTTTGTGATATTTCCAGTACAGGTTTGCTTCCACCCACTACACTTAGAGAAGCCGGTGTGTCATAACACACAATCCAGTTTCAGATCTGGTGTTCTTATGGCTGAACAGCCAGAAATATCCACCAGCAAGGGTAAGCAAGACCATAATCTGCATGAACTCTCTGAAAAGTTCAGATTTTGTCCCCTAGTGAAGTCCACACTCCACCATTTGGGAGTCTGTGACAGAAAGGCAGTATGTAGTATCCAATGCACAAGCTCCTATCACAGTGCTCCAGCTGTCAAGTATAAACTGATTATTCTGGTGGTCAGAAAAGAACTAATGTAATAATGAATTAAACACTGCACATACTTTTCTTTTTCATTCCTTAGTCAACTTTGGCTAATGATGAACCCAAGATTCAACAGACTAATTGATCTGGTCCATGAAACCAAACGCTGCATTCCTATGCACTGTGATACAGATTTAAGACATGGCACAAGAGAGTCAATAGCACCCTAACCAGTAAACAGATACTGCTGTAAAACGCTGATGTAAGTACCCTCAATTCAGTTGGTTTTCAAACGTTTAAAAAACACTGAAAACTTCCCAACAAGGTATCCTGGTTCTGTGAAAACAGTAACAGCTGCAGTAGGTCCTGCTTAGTGGTTTCATTCTGTTTCCTTACTCCGGTGCGTCTGTCAAATACTCCCTTCGTCGATGCTCTGCAACTGAAGCCTTTGGCTAGCATGGGGCCTGACACCCCGCCGTGTGCTCATACTGCTTCCTGGAAGAGTCCTCACAGGGAACAGAGCTCCTGGTAAAGCATCTTCCCCAAACAAACTGATTTTCACATCAGCTTCAATAGCTTTTGCTAAACTGGATGCATAACTGTCCAGAGATTTATGGACTTCGGCTTTTACGTGAAGAACAGAATTCTTTGCAGCTTCTGGGGGGAAAAAAAAAAAAAATCAACATAGCAGAAAATTAATAATTGATCAGCATGGCTGTGCAAATGCCTGAAGACTAATAGTAATCCTTTTGTAAAGATATGATCATGCCTTCTGCAAAGTAACTACCTTACAGAGCACATTTACTGAAGTAATAGAGGTTCCTATTCCACAAAGATTCAGCGTGACCTTGATAGCTCAAGCAGAGAAAGATTACCTCCAATTTGAGTGAAAAAAAAAAAAAAGATTTAACGATGCAAAGTTGCAAAGTCCTTATACACATGTTTAACTGAATTAAGTGTACAGTGAATGATTTTCTGAGTCTGAACTTATACACACAGGATTTTATGGGTCTGAATTTGTACCCCACTGAAGTCAACAGCCTGCCTAGAGCCCAGGATTAGGGACAATGGGAATTGTCTGGCATCAGGCAAGAATTCATGCAAAAGACAGGCACAGAACCCTCAATCTGTACTTCCTCTGCTGAAAGCACAACTTATGGCCTTACGGAGATTCTCAGCACATTTGCACTAACATCTTGCACTTCATTGACATGAACAGGGCAGTTTAAGAGCTATTTTATAACATGGTTTAAGCCCAGCAAACATCAGACTTTGTGTTTATGGATTAACATGTCCTGAAATTCCAAGGGCTTCTTCCAAGCAGTAGCTGAAATCAGTAGTCAAGGCCAGGCTGGATGGAACTTCAAGCAACATGGTCTAGTGGGAAGTGTCCCTGCCCATGGCAGGGGATTGGAACTCAATGATCTTTAAGGTCCCTTCTGACTCAAACCATTCTAGGATTCTATGACAGTCTGACATCCTTAGGCTTAAATTGGTTCCATAAATACTGTGGGACCCACTTCTACTTCTGGGGGGAAGCTGTAGAGCTCTCTGTGCCAAGAGAGACTGAAGACTGCAGTTGCAGACAGTACTATACTTCTTAACATTTCATTGTCTTGGATAACCCTGCTCTTCAGTGTTAATGTAGTTGTTTTTGTAGCACCTGTATGACTCTCTACTGCCAACAAGTTGGGCAACACAGGTGTTCATCTTAAATGTAATCCTTCAGTGAAGCTGCTGAAATAACTTAAAATCTCAGACATCTTGAAAACCCCAAGACACATCAGGGAGAATTGATAAACCTGTGGGAAACTATTGCACTGAGAACTGCACACAAACACAAAAAATAATAGATGCCTGCCCCTACATAAGACCTGATTTTACTTTCTGTTGTACCTGCATGAAGGGTCAGGTATATCAGGGTTAACAGTGGTCAGGTATGTCTAAAGGCAATTCTGAAGGTCCTGGGAGGTTTTCTGAGCAGACAATACAGTTGTTTATGAGCATTTCCATACTTACCCCTAAACCCACCTTTAATTTGCTCTACTTCATCTTCAAATGTCACTGAACTCCTCCTTCGAGGAGGACAGATGCAGTGTGGGGCACGAGTGCCATCTGAGCTATAATCTTCAAGAAGCATCGCATCAGTTCCTGAAACAAAGCAAGAGTTCTCAAGCAAAACAGACTGTCACTGGGATAAAATATTTAAGTGGTGGCAAAAAATTTTCCCTCTATAGCAGTTCCTTCAAAAGATGTCCAAACCCAGATTTTGTGAGTAAATTTCAGCTTGAATTAAACACTGCACAGAAGAAGTATGAGGTCAGAGTTATCATTGAAAGGAGTTGGAAATCTTTTCTCATTAGCCATCTGAAATCTCAAGCAGCTCTGAAATGCTCAGCTGCAGAGCTTATAAGGTTAATAGGACAGCAGACAAAGGTGAAACCTTACCCACAATAAATAAAGGTAAAGTTGAGGGCAACTTCCCCCATCTCCTGATGAAGATGAGAAGTAAACAATGGCTACCTGAGAGGCAGACAGTCATAGCTGCCGAAACTCATGCTTGTAATCATACCTGGAGGGAAATCTGAACTGGGGAATTTTTCTGTTCAATTTGGTTTGTCTCTAATAACCTATTTTGACTTAATCTTTAAGTGTATTTTAATAGGGAAAAGTCCCTTGCTTGTTAGGAATGACTTTTCAATGAGTCTTTTTTTTTTTTTCAGTTTAGGAGGAATTTTATTTCACATCCCTGCACTTGCATTGCACCTTTCCAATATAAAATAGAATTCACAAGCACAAGGAATTTCATCTAGGCATCTCTACAACGCTTTCACACAAAGGGCAAGACTGCAGCCTAGGCCTCTTTGTAATGCTGGTCTCTCTGTGTAAGGGAAAAGCAGAGCAAACATTTTGGAGAGATTCTAGGACAGTGCTGAGTGAGCAGTCCTCAGGGAAGCTGCTGTTGTGTGTGCAGCTTGCATACACTCCATAGGTGACATTGCTCCTGCAGTGTGACAACAGGCCTGGGATAAAGAGCCTTTGCATGTTTCATAACCCCTCCAGATGCTGGCCTCAAATCCCTCTTCACCCAGTTGACTGCTTTCAATCTCCAAATTTATTCTTATTGCACTAAGGAGGTGTTCCAGCACCCATTTAATGGAAAGTGAGACAAAGGCATGGCTGGGGGTGTACCTCTGGGCAACACAATGTAAGTCTACTCTTTGCTGACAATCCATTGTGATATAGCAAAGTGATACATTTTTAGGTGAAACTTGTGTGTTCTGTCATGCACCTCCCTCCAGCACACAAGAAAGAACTGCTGCCCTAATATACAGTCCCAAACATGCTAATGACTTTTTGTGCTGTTCTGTGGATCAGCTGTGTTTGAGGCTGAAAACAGTAGATTCTTACTGATCTCCAAGGGTACAGAATTCACCTCAAAAACATGCGGTGCTGTTGAGTCATATTAGTTGTTTAGCTTAAATAAGTAAGTTTTTTAATTATAATAAATTACTTAGGGTTATAATATGGTGTGATTTATGCTGTTTGCTTAGCTTTACTTAGCATGAGTAGCTAGATTTGCTGAAGCCTTTAGGCTGCAATAGAGTTAATTTTATTAGTCATTTCCCTAGTAGCTGGTACAGTGCTGTGTTTATTCTTTTAGTATAAGAAAAACATTAATACCCATCTTTTGGGTAGTATTTCCCCCTAAGTCTGGTACTTCTCAATCCCCCATGCTCTGCCAGTGAGCAGTGGTGCACAAGAAATGTAAACCAGAACATAAGAAGGCTACAACCAACAGCAGAGACTGCACATCAACAAGGTAAGAGCAGTCAACAGCCTGCCTGCCCAAGCACAGAAAGAGAATCCAGTAAGGTATCAGAAGACCCCAGACCAAAATTCACCATTGGACTAAAAGGCACATGAACAACGCATGAGGGGCAGGTGTGTAGATCACAAGGGAATAACTGACCAGGGATTTCCTCGTTTGAGGTCTGTCCCTTTTTGGAGGCACCCAGCTCAGCCTGACCTTACTGCTGTATCTTTCAATTAAATTACTTATTTTTATCAAATTTGACACCCGAGACTCTGCTGGGGGAAACCTAGCATCCAGCCTGAAGGAGGAAGGAGGGCGCCTAAGAGTAATTGTGTGTGTAGTTGAAAGGGGCACCCATCAGCCCACTGGGGTTGCCCACTGCAAAGGGACTCGGGTGGTCTGTGTGAGACTCCTTGAATGGTGTACAAATGCTCAGGCAGCAGTTCCTCCTTTAGCAGCACAATGGAAGGGTGGCACTAGGAAGAGAGCAATGCTTTCTTCCATGGAGCAGAGTTTTAGTGTGTTTTTTCAAATGCACAGTTCAGTGCATTTTTTTTTTCAAATAAGGGTAGCGAAGAGATTAGCCTGTTATCTTTGTCCTCGGAATAATTGACATCAAGGCAGCATTTCTAGCAATTAGGACTCTGCTCTCCCCCTTCAGTATTTTGTATACATTCGACTTGGATTTATTTTTTTTCTCTCCTACTACTTCATCTGTTTTTCAGCAAGTGAAAAGCCCAGCTTCTGCTTCAGGGCAAACTGCACAGGAAGCTGCACGATCACGTACTGCAGAGACACCTAGAGATAGTCTCCAAGTAGAGGCATCCAGTGATCCAGGGTGATCACTGTGTATCCATTCCCAGGCTATGGACAGCACACCCCTCTCCATAACAAGCAGTGGCACTTGTACCAGCATGAAGTATGTTATTTAGTTTGTTCATTTGTTTAAACTGCTTGGTACCATTCCTTAAAAGATGACAACATAACCACTTCTTAACTGAGGCAGGTTTGCCAGGATGCTCTTCTCCTTTAACCCATAAAGCTGCAGAACAGCCATAAAAGGCATAAAACTACCAGCATAGAATCGTAGAATGGTCCAGGCCAGAAGGCACCTCCAAATGTCATTTAGTCCAACCTCCCTGCAGTCACAGGGACACCCCCAACTAGACCAGGTTGACCAGGGCCTCGTCGAGCCTCACCTTGAATATCTCCAGGGAAGGGGCCTCAACCACCTCCCTGTGCAACCTGTTCCAGTGCTGCACCATCCTCATAGGAAAGAACTTGTTCCTACTATCCAATCTAATAGAAAAAACAACAATTCGTAGTCGGCAGGATTCGAACCTGCGCGGGGAGACCCCAATGGATTTCTAGTCCATCGCCTTAACCACTCGGCCACGACTACCTCATGAAAACATTCATCACCATTAATGCAAGGTCTATAAACTTCCTTTAATAAAAGTAAGAAACATACCTCTAACACTAAGCACATGTCAGAAGATCACCCTCTGGTGTCTCTAGAGCAGAAATACTCTTTGAAATAAGTGGACTGAAGTTAAGGAATGGTAGCTGAATTAACTGCCAGAAAAGTCCAGCTACAGTTCTGGATAGAAAATTACTAGCAGAACTCTTTTTCTCTTTTCCTAACCATCTTCAGTTGAGACATCTTAAGTAGTCATAGGCTGAAACCATCCTAAGTGTTCATGTTTATGCTGCAAGATACAAGACAAGGCAAAACCAAGACAAGGTTTCTCACAAACTAGCAAGTGGAGAAGCACATGCTCAACAGCACTTTGTTGCTCCATTTCTTGTGGATAGAGGGAACATCCCTGAAGAACAGGGGGAATAGAAACTAAAGGAGAAGGGGACAAAAGCAGCGAGTCCTGTTCCCAGGACACATCATCAAGGGAGGGTCATCATTCCTTAGAGTAAACAGTATTTTGCAAGTAAATATAGAGAGCAAAGAATGAAAAAAGCAACTACAGCAGTTTTGTCGTAACAGTTGGAACAGATGCTTCATGTCATCCATCCACCAGAAGACATCTGTGTGTAAATACAGACTATCCCAGAGAGTACTGCCAAGTTACAAGTGCAATCTTCTGCCCAAGAAAAGAAAGCAAGAGACTTTTAGTTACCTGAATCCTGTGAACAGCTGAAACCTGTGTCTCCTGTGCTGCTGCTGTTTCCTAATGGCCGCCCACCTGCCATGAGGGCAGTAAGATGAGGAGAGAGTCCCAAATCTGTAAGACAGTTTAATTCTCATTACGCAAAATGAATGTTTAAGGGGTCCACAATAGAAAAAAAACATCTTCACACTCTCCTGTGTTAACTATTCTATGTATAAAACTCACCCTGCTGATCCAGACTGCACAACACATGGACTTTCCATCTTCGAAATCCAGTCAACAGCTTTCAGGAACCACTGGAGCTTTTCCATGGGGCAAGTCTCCTTCCTACCTGCACCACCTCCCTCCCACTCTTTTTGCAATTGCATGTGTTTTATCAGCCACCCAGGCTGAACACAGAACATATGCCCTCAGACAAACAGAGATATTTGCCAGACACCTTCAAGCCAGGGAATAACCTGGTAGCCACCAGCAGATGTGACAGGCAGCTTACAAGCAAGGCTGGGGCACTAAGATTCCTGGCTTCTTTCAAATCCCCAAAACAGGAAGGGAGGATATCCTAGGATTCCTACAAAGGTGCTGTCTTTGGATTCTGCTTAAAGATTTTATCATATTTTGCTTGGTTGATTTTTTCCTCTCTATCAGACACCTGACAAATCTGAAGCTGTTGTTTATCACTTGGAAGCAGGAAGAAATTTCTTGCCTTTTCCCTTCCAGTTCCAAATGCATTCATCCATAGCATCTCCTGGATACAGATTTACCAAAGGAAGACCTGCTAGAAAGCTCTTGCATCTTGTGATGTGGCAGCAGCTGCAGAACTCTTTCATTTACATGGAGTCTCTCCCAGGGATCCCAGGTTGCAGAAGAGACAACAGAAGCCTTGCTGCTCTCCCCTTGCTCCTGCATTTTAGATCTTCCTTCATAATTAAATAACTTCAGTTCCTGCCTCTGCATGAAACGTCCCAAGGGACCCCACCAAGATGTCCTGGTTTTGAAAGCTTCTCAACAGAACCAGTAATGTGATCGAAATGTAGAATTTCATTACATTGCTACTTAAAAAAAAAAAAAACTAACCCAAACCAAAGCCCATCAAACTCCAAGCAACTAAAGCTCTCAGCCTTCACCTTGGGGAGACATGAAATAGTTTTACTCTTTTGCATAGTTTTACGTTGTTTATGATCTTTTCTTCACAACCACTAAGGTTGCTAAAAACTGAATTTACAGAAATAGTAAGACCAGTGTAACTTCAGTGAATCTCAGAATCCTGGTATAAAACCAGGAATCAAACTACTGGTAGTGCTCCAATCTGGGTAACACAAAATGGTAGGCACATGAAATGAAAAACTTGATTAGAGAAGGAACAAACGACTGCTGAAACCTCCAGAAACATCCTAATTTGCTACAGTGCCCTGAGACATATGAAGTACAGACACTAAGCATTACTTACTGGTGTCAAGGAAAAGTGACTTTTGCAGCCACACGTCTTACCTGTGATCCTATTGGAAATGCTGAATAATCTCGATGTCCTGTGGCGCTGAACAAACGACTCCCGATAATACCGATCCCCAAAGCACATTCCCAGTAGTTCCTTGCGCACTGTCTTGTTCCACAGTCCATAAATTAGTGGATGGCAAATGGCACTGGAAAAGGACAACCACGTAGCTAATGTCTCCAAGGCAGGGGAAATACTATTTTTTCCCCAAAGCGCCTCTGACGTAATTACTACCATGTAAGGCCCCCACGTAATCACAAAAGCACCAATGACAACCAAAATGGTTATGAAAGCTTTGCACTGGTTGGCTGAGTAGACAACCCCTTGGAAAGCGTTCCTTCGGCTGCCGGAAGAGGATGTGGAGGTGCTAGAGTTCTTCCTCCCGTTCCTCTGGGAGTCCTCCTCCACGATGATGACGCTACCACAGTGGATTTTGCGGGCCTTAATCCTTGCCACGCGGAATATAAATCCATAGCAGATCATCATGACCATGAAAGGCAGCAGCGCGCACCAGATCTGCCAAAAGGCAGTGTAACCAGCCTCTTTATGCCAGGCCACCACACACATCCACTTGAATTGGTCAAACTCCAAAGACGACCAGCCAAAGAGAGGAGGGAGGCAGCCAATAAGGGAATGTAGCCACACATACACAAGAGCGACCACTGCTCTGTTGCCCGTTATCTTCATGGGGTACATCATAGGGTACAGGACTGCATAGTACCTGGCAGAGAAGAAAAGACAGACAATGAAAAAAGAACATATTTCAATGACGTTGACAGCTACTCTTCTTTGCAGAACAAGTTCTTCTCTGTAAACCTTGAAGCGGGCTCGGAGATCCTGTTTATAAAAATAATTACATGTAAAAATAAGAACATCTGTAGACAAGATCGTAAAACTTGGCTGGAGGCATACATGCAGGTATTAAATATATCCTATGTGTCAGCATGCTTAGGGTATAATCTGGAATTTTAAGTCTTTACTTCTTGTTTCTCAAGTAGTATGTTATTATACCACTGATAGCTTAAAAAAACTCTAGATGCATGCCCACATTTTGCGTTATTGATGACATCACCTTCTGTATCAAAATTTCACAAGGGGCTGAGGAAAAAAATGACATTACAATGGTACATGCCATCATCCACTGCTGTGCTTCTCAGCTCTATGCAAGTCACTCTATAAAACTAGGCAATTTGTTAAGCATTCATTAAGAGCTGCTTACCGGTCTATAGCTATGAGTCCAAGAGTAAGCATGCTGGCTGAGCTGATCAGCATGTAGAGCAGGGCTGAGAAATTGCACCAAACGACTCCAAAGATCCATTCCCGCCTAATGGAGCTGGTGACAACAAAGGGTAGCACCAATACAGAGAGTAGAAAGTTGGAGAGGGTCAGGCTGAAGACAAACTTGTTGCTCAACGTGAGAAGGTAAGACTTCCGATAGAGGGTGACAACAATCACCAGGTTGCCCAAACAGATGAAAATAGCAATGACGATTATAGCAATGGACTCTGTGACTCTGACCACCCCGTCTTCCTGCGTGGTGAGGTTCCTCAGGCCTTTCACGTTGCTGAGGGAGAAATTGCTGCTCATGGTCAGAGCGTGCAGAGCTGGGGCAGCGAAGACATGCTGAGCAGCTAGAAGCAGAACAACGCTCAGAAACATTCAGGCAAGATTTCTTCAAACTCTCTCCAAAGGTGGGGGGTCCTTTTGCCTGCGTTAATTAGAATTTACCTGTAGGATGCAGGAAACCATTTTAGATGGGAAAGCGAAGGGACAGGAAATTGCCTTTAGGCACACCTAGTATGTTAATGACAGTACCAGGGAGAATCTGAAAGACAAAAAGAGGTGGTAGGGGGTAAACAAGGAAGAAAATTAACATATTTTACTTTAAAATTTTTTAAGGATCTTATTTGTTTCTAGGCCATATTTACCAGCTATCTACCAGCATCTCACTCAGTCCCTTCATCTAGGCTGTGAAGAAACAAGAAGAATGTCACTATCAGTCTTTGTTTCTCTTCGCTTTTAAAAAAGCCACTTTAAAAAAATCTGCCTGTTTATCATGAGTGTTACCTTATATTCTGCCTACGCAGCATTTGCTGGTGGTCTGTGGATGCCTGGCTAGTCATATACCCTGCTGACTTTTTCCTAACAGTTGCTAAGTAACATTCAAAGACACAGGGATCATATACTCTCCTAACATCACTTCTCCATGTTCATCATCACCTCAGCAACAGCAGTGATTCTGTTTTATTACCAATACCAAGGGACTGGGGGAACTGGCTTTCCATACACGAGGTTGAAAAGACACTTCCTTACATTAAGCCACGGTCCACCCTGCAAAAACGTTTAAGAACCTTTAACCCCTGACTTCTCAGTGTTAGCATTCATCCTGCTGACTCAGAACCTTGTTTTGTGAAACCTGTGTATTTCTCCCAATTACTTCGAAGCTTCCTCCAACAGGCACTCCCTCCACTTCATTCAATATTCGCCCACCTGCAGGCCACTAGAAAAACACCACCACAAAAAAAACCCCAAACCCAACCCAACAAACCCCACCACCAAAAAAATGCAAATATTTCTTGGCAATGAGAGACTTGGAGAGAGTTATCTCGGCCACGCACCCATCGCTCCCACACGGACAGGAGTACTCACGGAATCGCCTCTCTCTGCGCCGCGGCCCGGGGCAGCAGCGATGTCGGGCTGGCGAGACGCCTTTTTTCCATTTTTATCGGTGCTTTCCTAAGGACATAATTAAAGACATTACTGGGCCGTGCTTTGTCAAACAGAGCTCAGCTCTCCCCGAGCACCGCTGCCTGCCCACCGCTCGCCAGTGTTTCTCCTCGAGTTTCTCTCCAAACATGCCTGGCCACCTCTGCCGGCTTTCAGGATTAATTTTTGCCTGGTGCAGGTTTTTGGAAAAGCGGATACCCCCGCCGGGCCGCCGCTCCCTACGCCGCCTGCTCCCCGTCCCCTCAGGGCCCCGCGGAACCCCAGACGAGGAGGAGGAGGAGGAGGAGGAGGAGAAGGCCGCCAGGAGAGGTGGCTCTCCCAGGGGCAGGGCAGGGCAGCCCGAGGTGGGAGGGGGCATCCATCCCATCCCATCCCATCCCATCCCGGCCGTGCCGGCACACACAAAGCCAGCGCTATCGAGTCGGAGATACGGGAGGGAGAAAGAGAGGGGGGTCGCCATTTTGCCCCCTCGCTCCCTCCGGCACCGAACAAAGGGGCGGGGGCAGCATCCTCCACCCTGGGCATCCCTCACACACGCACACACACCCCGTTCCTGGCCAGCCGGTCCCGCCGCCGTCCCCTCCCGGCCGCCGCTGCCGGCACCGCACTCACCGTCCGCCGCTGCCACCAAAGCGGGAAGTTTCGGGTTACACCGCTCCCGGACCCCCCACAGCCGCCGCCGGCAGAGAGGCCCCGAACCGCCGCCCGACCCTCCCCCGCCATGGCCATGCCCCCGAACGGCCCGGCCCGGCCCGCCCCGTCGCCTCACCCCTCATCTCCGGCATCGCCACCCGCCATTTTCTCTGCCGCCACCGCCCCCCGGCCGGGATAGGGGGAGGACGCGGAGCCCCCAGCCAGGCCAGGTCCCCGCGGCTGAAGGGTGCGGGGGGGGGAACACGGCCTCCCACCCCAGGGAACAGCCGGTGCTCCGCTGGTCTCCTCGCAGCCCTCCTCCGCTGGGAGCTCGGTGGAAGGGAGGGATCCCGTTTTTAGGCAGATGAGATGAAGCGACTCAGCCCAGCGCAAGGCGGTCGCAGAGAGTGGCAGATCTTCGTGGCTTCCTAGCCCCCCAAGTGCCATTAAAAGCAACGCAGAGCGGATTTTGTGAGCCCTCTCCCCTCCCGAGGGCGGAACGCAAACACTCTTTGCGTTATAAAGAGTGACGGATAATTAATTAGGGATGCTTGTGTGTCTCTAACCCCCAGCTTCCCAGTCTCCTGGCAAAGCCCTTAAGCGATGGGGACGGCGGCTCCCACTGGAGTTCGCTGCGTTTTGGTCGCTCTCCGCGAGGTGGATGAGACGGGAGTTTTTTCCACGACGCGGGTGTCGCGGTCCCCGGGCCGCTGAGGCGAGGAGCCGGACAGCCCAGCGCGCCCCCGCCCTGAGGGGAGCTCCCGGGGGGAGCCGGTCTGTCCTTCCGACGGCACAAGAGAGGCAACACAAGCGCCTGGCCGTCGCGGCTGGAATAGCGGCTCGCGTGTCATTCCCAACCAGTCCTACGGGATTTTCAGCTTACCGTGCCATGGCATATTGACAATTTTATTTGTATATCATCTTTGGGAAGCACTCAACAAGACACATAACCAACCAGCCCAGGAAACTTCGCGCGTATGCACGCACCTACACCTGCAATACCTGCAGCAGCAGCAGGTGTCGGTACGTCGGAGCTGGGTAACGCTTTAGCTGAGCACATCCCGGGAGCACCGGGGCCGTAGAGCTCCCCGTGACCGTTCACACCCCTCTCTCAGCAGCCCCATCGCAGGACGTGCCGTCCGCCGAGCTCCGCGCCCGCCACCCGCGGGAGGGACGGAGCCGCCCTCAGGCTGGGCGCCGGGGATGCGAGTGGAAACAGGAATGCCCGCCGGGCACACGCACGCTGTGCACCGGCTGCTGCGACACGGTTCACAGGGAAGAATCGCTGCCCTTTCACGCCCCACCGGGCCGAGGCCGAGGCCGAGGCCGGGGCCGGGGCCGGGGCCGCCCGTCTCCCACGGCGGAGGTGGGGGAGGGAGGCGTGCAGCTACTCCCCCGCGGCAGGACCCTGGGCCCACCGACAACCGCCCCGCCACAGCCACCTCCCAGCCTGCCGCGCCTGTACACGTCACTTCCTGCCGCCACAGAGCTTCCCCGGAAGCGGAAGTCGCTTGAGACGGCGGTTCCGTTGCTGCCGTTAGGTGTGTAGGGGTTTGTGGCGGAGAGGAGAGGTGAGGTGAGGTAAGGTAGGGCGGGTGGGCTCCGCCGCCGCCTCTTTCCGGCCCCCTCTCGGTTTCTCCTCGGTGGGGCTTCCCCCCCTTGGCTCCGCCATGCACCCTGTTTTCCAGAGCAGCCGGCGCGACTTCACCTTCGGGCCGTGGAAGCTGAGCGCCGCCCGGACACACATCATGAAGTCGGCGCAGGCCGAGAGGTGGGGAGGGAAGGGAAGGGAAAGGAGGGGAACGGAATAACGGTATCTGTGCTGCTGGCTGCCCTTCCTTAGGGCTGGGAGCTCCCTCCCTGATGGCCAGGGGTTTGGGGCTCCTTCTTCATTCCTGGAAGTGCTCAAGACCAGGTTGGATGAGGCTTTGGGCAACCTGCTTTAGTGGGAGGTGTCCCTGCCCGTGGCAGGGGGGTTGGAACTCGATTGTCTCTAAGGTCCCTTCCAACTCTAACCATTCTATGATTCTTAACTTACCACAAATAAATAACGTCCCCCTGGGCAGGGAAGACGCTGTTTCTTCCTGCTATAAACTAAGCTACTGCTCGGGGGTGTTGGGGGATGGTCCCTCTCTTTTTGATAGGGTAAGCTTCATTTTTGGCTTGAGGAAGGGGGATGATTTGCATTGCACATGGTTTCTAGAATTTTGGTTTTAATGATGCTAACGGTTATGGAGATCTGAATCTCCATGAACTGAAGTCTGCTAATTATAAGCCTGCTTTTCTTAATTGCTTTTTAATGGTGATTAAGGTTCTTTTAAACGTAGTCTGCAGTCTGCCATAAGCTGTTCTGTGATAATAGCTATTTTAAGATAGTGGATTTAATAAAAAATTTATTGTTTGTGCTCTTCTTGTAGTAGTCATTTGCACTGCTGCCAAACTCTTGGAGAAGACACCCTGTGTCAGCATCAAGTGCTTAAGTCAGATTTGCTAATGTGGAACTGAACAGTTCATCTGTGCAATGCCATAGCTGACCTTGGTAGCCATTGAATTTGACACACACTTCTTGGTTTCAGTTTCTGGAATACATACACAGAATTCTTGTTAATCTTGTTAAAAGTATCTTTGTTCATGATGCTTTTAACTTTTCTGAGAGCAATTGTCTGATGAAGTCCCATATCTTGAAATGTTATGTTTGGGGGTTTATTTATTATAGGAAATTGTTACCGTTTAGTATATAGTATAGTAAAATATTATTTTTTTTGTTAACATAACAGCATTACACTTTTTTTTTTAAACTGGATACCTGCCTTAAAACAGGTTAAAACTATGTTCCTTCCTTCATATTTATCCTGTGTTCTATGTCTAAAATAATCTTCTCAAGCTGCTTTTGACTAGTGGTCCTGTGATTTAGTAATTTTCCTTGTAAGGAGGATTCAAGATCTAGCTAAGTTGTACCTCTGTCCTGCAGGGGAAGGAGGGCTATTATTAGAGTATCCCATTTTTATGGTGTGTTTGGAGGACTGACTTTGTAGGATACTACCTCGTAAAAATGAAGGTCTTTATTCTTAAGATTGGGAGGATGTTACCTCTTTTCATTATCTGTAAACAAGAGAGACACTTGAACTGCCAATCTAGAAGCCAGATGCCTGCTGTACTCATCTATTCAGTTTCTTTAACTGTAGCTATTTTAAAATAAACAGTCACCTTTGTAGTTTTCAGAAATTGCCTATATCTGTTTAGATGTTTTTGAGGGGGGATGCAGTTCTTCAGAATGTGTTGAGAAAGCCTGAAAAGTAAAGTTGTAAGAACCACAACACAAGCTTGAAAGAACGCAGAGGATTTTGCAGGGTAGGGAAGAAAGGTCCAAAATTAGCCATTTTCTTGTAGGTTTTGGTACCTAGCATGATATCCCCAAAACTATTCTTCCACTTCAAATCTGAAGGGTCAAGAGATATCCAGTTGCAGTGTGTTTAGTCAGTTTCCTTTTATAATGCATTTTTCTTGGCATTTTGCCTTTTTTATTGCTTGGGGAACATCATTAGTATCTGGAGGAGTTTTGCTTCTGGCAAACATATATCACAAAAATCCCTTGGCAACTTCTGTGGGAAGGTGAAGGATTAAATTTGCCGTAGCTAAGAACGCCTTTCTGTGCCGGAGTTGGTCTTTGCAGGTCAAGGGGCCTGCAATGTGATGAAATGGAAAAGTTCATAGCATTTTTCTGTCTTCTCTGGGAAAGGCATGGTATCTTTTTCTCCAGGTCTACAAAATCTCAATTTCTGTTTCAGTTTGATTAGCACAATGTTCTTTTGTATGCAGGGTCACAGAAATAACCACTTTTTTTTATTTCTCAGGGATGCCCGAAAGTTGTGATTAGGACACTTCCTGTGCCCTTCCCTTCTCTTTGTAATCAGTGTATTTCCTAAAGTTTTCTTTCCAGATATCATGTATTTATTTTTGATCTTGATAAGTAAAGTAGGTAAGGAGGAAAAGAGGAAAGTAAGGGAGGAAAAGAAGTATACAAAGGCTTTTGGTAAATAAGGTGTGTATATAAAGTGGTATAATATGTGTGTGTGTTTATATATAGTGTATGTATATATATACACACATATGTATAAATAAGCATAAAGATTGATATAAAACAAAAAGTGAAATAACATGGTTTGAGATTTTACGCAGGGATCATGCTTGCTTTGTTCAGCTGGGTCTGTGGCTGTGGCTTTCGTGCTTAAGGTTACAAACACCTCTCTACCAGCTCGGGAAAGTAGTAGAGCACAGTAGTGCCTTCTGCACTTGATTTTTCCCATATTCTGCCAGGGTTGTTTTCAGCCCCTTATTGAAGGCTTCTAAATTTGGAGGTGTGGACCACTGTGCAGAGAATTGAAGCTTGCTGACATTTGAGTGCTTGTTCCTAAACTTTTTGGGCACCTGCTGATGTAGTTCATGGGGTTTTGCTACAACAGGTTGAAAGCTGCTACTTCGTTCTTATCAGATGCTGTTTTGATTCCTTATGTATGAGACTTTTGTATGAGCCTGATGTAGAAGGAATGTTTTAGGAGTAGTTCTATAGTGTAAAAGTCACTTTGGATCAATGATTCTGCAGTTCTCGTCCCATTATTAAACTGGGAAAACAAAAAAGTTCTGCAGAACGTGTTGATTGTGTCTCTTCTAAATTACCATGGTCTAAAGAATGCTTGTTCCAGAACAAGGAGTGCTTTCAATGAGCTATAGTTGACTGATCTCTCTTTGTGGGGCTTTCATTTTTCTGTGCAGATTGGCTGATGAACTACACATGCCTTCCCTGCCAGAGATGATGTTTGGAGACAATATCCTAAGAATACAGCATGATCATGGTTTTGGAATTGAGTTCAATGCAACAGATGCTTTAAAATGTGTCAATAATTGTCAAGGTATGATCAAAGTGGCTTGTGCAGAGGAGTGGCAAGAGAGCAGGTACAGTATTTTATCACTGGTGGGCAAGTACTGGTGTATTGTATGTGAAACTCATAAAGTAGTTAAAAGAACAGGCTGAACTCTTGAAGACTCTGCTGTGTTTGGTTCTACTGTAGATACAGTGTGTGATCACAGAAGTCACTTAGCTTTTCTTTGCTGTGATCATCCTCTCTGTTAAATTGGGTCAGCTGTATTTTTTCAGTTGTCTTGGCTTTCTTAAAAGAAACTACAAGTGTAACGTGGCTTAATGCTGTTTCTGTTTATTCAAACTCAGAGCCTCAAGCGTCACAAGATTGTATCACGTGGCGTTTCAAAGTGCTGCACGGGTTCAAAACCTTAGCCTTAGGAATAGAACAGAACAATTACCATGCATCAAAACTAATTGTACTGCTCAGTATTTGTGAAATTAGTTGCAGAGCACCTAGAAATAAAGTGGGGAGAAACAAAAGCTAAGGCAAATTGCAGTGTTGATTGCTCTGTGTGGTCAGCAGATTCCTTTCTGCTGACTTAAAGAAAAAATTGTCTTGAAATACAGTTTTTCAATAACATTGAACTAAAAATCTTTCTTTCTGGCTTATTGTATTAGCAGTATTACTAACTAGCAATTGTATTAGCACAGGAATTCTGGAAATGGTTTTATAATTTATTATAGAAACATGTTGTGAAAGAAGTAATACTGTATGATTAAGTCTTGACATCATCATTGCAGCACAGATGCTGCTGCTGATGATTTTTTCCTTGAAGAGTGTCGGAACCATAACACATAATCTTATGTGAGGTTGTAATTTTTTAAGAATTACTACAAAACATTCTGCTTTCTCTTCTTGAGGAGTGAGACTGAGCACACTAAGGAAGTTGTCAAGCCCTATGATTGGACTTACACAACAGACTACAAAGGAACTTTGCTGGGAGACACCGCAACATTAAAGGTAACCATTGTTACCATTAAAGGTAACCAGCATTGTTAAATGCTGATTGCATATTGTTTACATCAAACAAAGCTTAGATAGAAGCTGTTACAGAATTGTTTAGGTTGGAAGGGAGCTTTTAAAGATCATCTAGTTCCACCCCCCCTACAATGGGCAGGGACAAGTTACCAAGTTACTCAGAGCACCATCCAACCTGACCTTAAATACTTTCAGGGATGGGGCATCCACAACTTCCCTGGTCAACCTGTTCCAGTGTCTCGCTACCCTCACAGTAAAAGAATGTCTTCCTAATATCTAATGTACACTGCCTTCTTCCAGCTTGAAGCTGTTACCCCTCGCCCTATCACTCCATGCCCTTGTAAAAAGTTCCTCTCCAGCTTTCTTGTAGGTCCCCTTCAGATACTGGAAGGCTGCTTGAGCTCTCCCTGGAGCTTTCTCCAGGCTGAACAACCCCAACTCTCTCAGCCTCTCCTCATAGGAGAGGTGCTCCAGACCTCTGATAATCTTTGTGGCCCTCCTCTGGACCCACTCCAACAGGTCCACATCCTTGTGGTGCTGAGGACTACAAAGCAGGACACAGAACTTCAGAGAGGGTCTCACCAGAGCAGAGTAGAGGGGCAGAATCACCTCCCATGAGCTGTTGGTGACACTTCTTTTGATGCAACTTCAGATGCGGTTTCCCTTCTGGACTGCAAGTGTGCGTTGCCAACTCATGTTGAGCTTCTCACTTACCAACACCCCTAAGTCCTTCCCCACAGGGCTGCTTTCCGTTGATTCTCCACCTAAAGAATTTTAGGATTATATAAAAGGGTGCTGTTGTGTCCCTTGGTAAAAGCTTTCTCAGAGAGTAAAGCACATGAGAATCTGCAGCACTTGCTGGATGTCCCTCTGAAGCCCTGAGCTCATCACATAGAGCAGAATTACCAGCTGTGTAATTCTCTAGTACCTTTACTCTCTTGCTTGACAGTTTGTGTAAGCAGATATGTAGATCTGTCTGCTTTCAATGGCTTTAATTTTTTTCTACAACAATAATTCCTCATATTTAAATTGACAGGCCCTCCCTTGTCTTTTACAGTCGTCTCTTTACTGTATACAGATCACTTGCTACTAAGCAGATAATCTATTTTAATTCACTAGGATTGCATTATTTAAAGATCACTTGAGTTATTGTACAATTAGAAGTGCAGCATAGAAATAAGGGATGTCTTGTTGGCCTGTAGTCTTTAGGCAGCAGAAGCCCATGAATGTCTATGGAAATCATGAGATGGAAGACATACGAGTACTTCATTTTCATTAAAAGGCTTTATTCCAATCCTGGGCAGTGTTTGTCATTGGCAAGAGACATGAAGTGGATGGAATACTGCTTATAACACAAAACTTCTCATTTGCATGTTAAACATCAGGGATCTTCAAATAATACCAAATGCAGGAAAAGAGCAGATTTGTTTGCAGCTGAAAACTCTACTGAGAGCCTGTACCCACAGGGCACTTTATTCCAGCATTTTCCACTCTTGGTTTTTACTTTGATCGATGTTTCCTCCTTGAAGCTTTGGTTTTAATTTTAACTTTTCCTCTTAGAGTTTTGGGAAGTTTTAAGCTTTGTGCCCTAAAAGCTTTTTCTTTTCTAAAACTAAGAATTGCAGGATTTAAAAGATCAGGACAAACTATGTAGTTTGGCAACAAATTAGTATGCTAACCATTTTAATCTTTTTCTTTAGGTTGTTCCTACAACAGAACACATAAATACAGAGAAATTAAAAGCCAGGGAACAAATTATGTTTTTTGAAGAAGTACTTCTCTTTGAAGATGAGCTTCATGATCATGGAGTATCCAGTTTGAGTGTAAAAATAGTGAGTACTAGGAGGTGTATACAAGATGCTTGGTGACTCAGTTGGCTAATGTATGCAAAATACAGTCACTTTTTGCATATTGTTCCTTCCGGGATTTAAAGTTTAAAATACAGAGTTCTTTATCCTCACTTTTAGAAATACAATCTTGCTGAAAACCATGTTGTCTTGAAATCTTTCTGTCTGTTGGTTCAGGGAACAATCTTTTCCCTCTTTCTGCATCCTGTCTAAGAATCTTTTGAGACCCTGTCTGCCAGCCCAAATTTTGACTTTACCACCAGAAGCTCTTCATACTATCTCTTGTTATGAATATCTGATATAGAAAATGCATACTTAAAAGTAAAAAATAAAAATATGCTGAATGCAGTATCTTTATTTTTGCAGAGAGTCATGCCTTCCAGCTTTTTTGTGCTGTTGAGGTTTTTCTTGCGAGTTGATGGAGTACTTATCAGGATGAATGATACGAGACTTCATCATGAGGTAAACCCTTATTCGCCATCACGAATATTTACAGACACTCCTTTGCCATGTTACTGTCAGAGAAGCCCTGCTGATATTCCTGTAATTTAATACTGATGTTTGGGGGCATAGAGGTTACCTGAACTGAACTCTCCAGTGTACTTTGTTATTGTGGTGGTGTTGAAGTAGCAACCAAGTGCTGGATGCCATGGGGCTGGGTATTTTATGAGCAGAGTAGGCAACTATTACGTGAAGTAAACTTTTAAATATATTTGATATACAGACATCAGTGAGGAAGTACAAGAGGCAAAACAGGCAACAGTAAATGGTGTGATATTGTTCTTATCCTTGTCTCAAAGTCAATGGTTTTTTGCTTGTCTAATAAATGACAGGCAAGTTTTAACTTGTAAGCAACTGTCTATACTACACTGAGTTCTAGTATCTCAGAAATATAACAGTTATGGTTTGCTTATTCTATCTAGTTCTAGGCACACTTATGTAGGAGCTCTAGCTGAGTAGAGATTAACAAGCATATTCAGTCAGAATTTTTTTTTTCCATGCATGCGCACAGAAAGGTGACTTTTGGGAAAGAGAACATTGCTAAACATCTTTCTCTGTCTTCGTGAATTTGAACGTACGTTTCTGCTCCCAGGTGAAAATCTGTGGTCGACAAAATTCAAATGCTTAGTAAATTCAATGTATTTAAAATGCTTATTTTCCACTGATACTAGATGATAACTTTGAGCTTAATTTTTGCTTTTTTTTTCCCTATCAGGCTGACAAGGCCTACATGTTGCGAGAATATACATCCAGAGAAAGCAAAATCTCAAGTTTAAAGGTATTGCATTTTTTAAATGTTTTTTTTCCGTCTGCTTTTTAAAATTGTTTTATGGGCAGCATAGAAAATATTCTTTCTGTAAATCATTCTTTGTTCGATTTGGAACTTATACAGAGGAAAAACCTTTCTGCTTGTGCAACATCTGTTTTTTCAGATTTCAGGACAGATTTGTATTTGTAAATGCCCAGATCCATTGATCACATGACAATATATGGGGTTGGGTTACTTTTTCTACTTTTCAGTTAATAAGATTTTTTAAATTATTATTTTATTTTTTCACAGAATTATTCGGCCACAAAATCAGGTAGTCTCTGTCCCGTGACGTCAAATTTCATGCATGCATGCTTGCAAGTAGTATTAGGGGTTAAGGTCTGTTTGGTAATGGACTCCCATTCAGTTTTTCTCAACTAAGTTTAATAGCTCACCTTAAAACTCTAGTAAAGGTTCAGAACAATTTGTGGCACATTTGGAGTTGCAGCTCTTGATTTTTATTCTTGACCCAACATCTGATCTTGGGCATTCTTTTTACTTTCCATCTCCCTGGTTTTCCTTCACCTGTTAAAAGTGACTAAGGTATTATTAACCTTCTGAGGAAATATTTTTGAAAAATGTTTTTCTTTTTGAGGAAAGGGACATTGTATCATTTTTTAACGTTATATGATCCCTATAAACAGGGCTAAATTCAGAGCTTTTTGATAGCTTCATGATTTTTGAAGTATAAATCAGTGATCTAGGTTTTACTTCACCTCATGGTTAAAAATTACCATCTACGCTCTTAAATAATTTTTGCTGCCTGTTGTTATAGAGGGGAAATGCATATGGCTTTTCAGTTCCCTAAAACAGTTTGCATAGGTAATGTGAAAAAGATTCTTTCTTTGCTTAGGCTTGAAATCATCGAAACAGCATTATGATTCCTTGCATGTTAGGGGTAGCCAAAATGCAGCTTGCCTTTGAATAGCTCTCGATACACTTCTTAAAGAATGTTGTTAGAATGTTTGCAGGTGGTTTTCTCAGTATAGATTTTTTTTTTTTCATCAAATACCTTGTTTGTGATGAAGGTAAGCCACCTACATGAATCTTCAGAGAAAGATACTAACTTAATGAAACTACCTAATTTCTTCAGCTATGAAATTAAAATCCAATGAGTTTTAGTATTTCATATAAATGTCTGTGGTTGACTTTATAAAACTAATATACATGTTAAAGTATTTCGATTATCAGTAGCTAAATCTGAGCAACTCCAATGAATATATTGCAATAGCTGGAAGACATTAAGCATGGGATCTCTTGTAGCATCCTACTCTTATGTAGAACTGGACTCTCAAAAAGACTTACATTCAAATGATGAACACATTTTTTAAAAAAAAATTATAGATGTTTGTGAATGTCTCTGTCTCTTACAGTCTACTGCTTGAAAACATTAAATACCTTTCCTTAGTTTATTGATCCACACAAGGAGTAAAAGATTGTATGCACATCTGAGGTTATAAAGCAAATTTTAATAATTATACCTGAGTTCAGGTGTTTCAGTCAGGTAAATTATAGATCAGTTGTTTGTAAAAAATTGTGTTTGGAATAACTTTTTATTTTCCCTTCCTTTCATTCACTTGTTTCATGTAAAATTTTTGCTTCTTAGCACGTTCCACCTTCCCTGTTCACGGAACCTAACGAGATCTCTCAGTACCTACCCATAAAGGAGACAATCTGTGAAAAACTAGAATTCCCAGAGAAGCTGGAGCCTAAGCCAGAAGCATCACTGGAAACTGTGTGTGTTAAGTCTAAATAAATGTGATTTTATATGGACTTGAAGTACACTGGAGATAATGTGAGCATGTAACCATTGCCATGGGGGGCGGTTTCACTACGAGTGGAATAAAGAATTTGGCTAATTTTTCTGTAGCCCTGAGAGAAAACATTTCAAGCAGGTTTTGCTAATTGTGTTTTTTGTTTGGTTGGGGTTTTTTAACCTGTATCTGGAGTTAATGATAGACTGGTGGTGAGTTACAGTCTTCAACAGCATTGGAGAAAGACTCTCATGATAAAGAGTCTGGGTTCTGTTTAGTTCACCAGTTAAGCAGGAGTATTGTCTGGACCCTCCACCACAAACACTTCTATGAAGATTTTGTTATTGCTGCTTCAGATACTAAGAGACTACTGGAGTCATAACATTAGCGTGATTTTATTTTTATTGAAAAATCACCCGTGGTTAAAAAAAAAATAAAATAAAATAAAATTGTTCCTCTGCATTTATTTTGAGCTGTCAGTCCTAAACTACACGTTTTGCTTGGCTTCCCCTACTGTGGGCTGATAACCAACTTAATTACTCTTTGGAGTCTCTGATCCAGACTTTTGTTGGACATATTGGATGGTGTTCAGTCCTGCTAAATTGCAGAGTGGCTCATGTCTGGGGAAGAGAGGGGCATTCAGTCTCTCATGCCTAAAGGATGCTGGTATTTGTGGTCCCATATAGCCTTTAAAGGATGCTAACGTATTCCAGATACATAATTTGGGTTTATTTTTAAAATTCTTCAAGTTCTGATACTAATAGAAGTGTGATCACATGTATAGTCATGGGTTTAACTCGACACTTTGTAGATTAAACTTTTAAATATTTGTGTTGATTTTGGAAAGCCTAAATTATGTTAGTGGTTTGGCCTAAGAATGGGGGAGCTGAACAGGCTTGTCTAGGTTTACTGCTCACACTCAATGAAGTGCAAGAAGCAAATAACTAGTGAAAAGCAGGCCTTGTGGTTTAAGGTGATGGCAGATAATAATATGTATGCATTCTGATGTCTTAGAGTTTTTTTGTTTAGAAGTCTTCATATTCTACACTGCATGATTTAATAGAAGCAACCTACTCCAAAACCTTTAACCAAGTCTTCTGAGAAATGGTTGTCACCTAGAGAAGACACTGAGATTTTTAGGAAAAAGTCTACTGCCATCGAAGTGACTGTCTTCTTAATAAAAAACCCAAGACATTTTGTTTCACTTCTGTTTGAGGCACCTTGGTCTAATAAATCTATCATAAATGTTGAAAGGCAGGAATTTACTAAATTTTTTCCTGTGTCACTGGTTGACTCTAACCACAGGGAAGTGACTTCTCTGTGCCTCAGTTCCCTGTACATAAAAATTAGGGTTAATGCATGCCTACCTCACTGAGGGTTTGTGAGGATTATTTTGTAAAAAGTTACTAATTAGAATATTTTTATTTCCTAACTACACCTGTGGCCTTATCTTTAGAATCCTTTGAAAAGGATTACTGTTAAAAATCTTATGATCCATTGGGTAAAATGAGCAAACTGAAATTAAAACAGTCTGACAGAAATTATTACCAACTGGATGTGATCTGGGTGAGCGAATTTTTGGCCACTTTGAAATAGGGGTGAGGTCCTCTATATTCCCCATTTAAAGTCCTAAATTCTGTTGGCTTTTTTTCATCTTCCTGCACTTCTAGTGTCAGGATGAAGAAGGGGCTGCAAATGAATGCAGCATGGAAGTGATCAAAATTAATTTATTAATAGGTTATTTAGGTCCACTCCAGTCATAGAGGGATATGGGAGAAAATGAAAGGGAAGGGAACAATAAATGGGGGTGAAGAGAGATTTTGTTGGTGGACGTAAATCATGGCACTTCTTTTACTCTAAACATATTTTACATGCCTTAATGGCTTATAAAAACACTTTGAAGCTGATAGTGACAGAGAGGGGAGCTGATGTAGCGCTCGCATGAAGGAAACTATATCTGCATTCATTAATTAGATCTGATTTGGGTTTGGTCAGTGACACTAACACTAAACTCCGTTGGGCTAAAGTCTAGTGGAGGGGGAACCCCACAGAATCAACACTTGGCACTGGAAAGGGTGCTCTGCATGTTTAGCTTATACTGTGTATTTTCCCTCGTCCATCACGCATACCAGTGTGTGACCTGTTGATACAGTTGTCTTGAATGGACTTGAACCCTGAATGTATAGATACGTGATATAGATATGGAACATCTGTTTCGGGTGCTGTGTGTTTAAGTGGAACATACGTGTTGGGGAAATCACAAGAACATGTTTATGAAGTTATGGTTACTACAAAATAAGACTTGGGGCACTTTGTGACTCTCTAATACCAGACAGATTACTAAGAGGCAGCAGCATAAATCAGTGCTGCTGATACCACAAACGCTCTGGTACCATATATTTTTCCTCAGAAATTTATTTATTTCTAAATATTGGATACATAACCTTAGGCGTAGGGAGTGGGGTGATTCTCCAGCTCTTTTGTGACAAGTTTAACATGTGGCAGTTTATATACCTCCTTGTATGTCGCTAAATAAAATGTACCAACCATTTTATAGTTCTGTTTTTATCGGAGCGAAAATAAACTGAAATAACTACTCCTTGGTGCCGAATTTTGGCGTGCGGGTTCAGGTGGTGCATTCCTGTGCTTTTGCCGGGAGGCGGCTGGTTTCTCCCCCATCACCGCCGTTCCCGCCCGGCGGACTACAACTCCCAGCGGCCCCCGCGCCGTCGCCGTCGGCCTTTATCTACCTGCCGGGCGCAGGTAGCCCGTGGCGGTGCGGTGCATGCCGGAGCTGGTAGTCCCTGAGGGAGGAAGGGCAGGGCAGGGCAGGATAGTTCAGTCCGGCCGTGAGAGGGGCAAAGCCTCTCAGGAGCGGGCCCAGGCGGGCGGGATGGACAAACTCAAGCGGGTGCTGAGCGGCCGCGACGCGGAAGAGCCGAGCGGCCTGGCTGAGGTAACGCTCCGCGCCCCCGTCCCTCTGCTGAGGGGGAAAGGCGACGGTCGGGGAGCGGCTGTTGGCGGGGACGCGGAGGTGGGAGGGAGAGGAAGGAAGAAGGCCCCGCCACGGCCCCTCAGCCCCGCCACGGCCCCTCGGCGCGGGTCGGCGGCACCGGCCTGCGCCGCCTCAGCCCGTCGTTGGGCTTTCGGCTTCCCGGGACGGAGCCGGTCTTTGACCCTCTGACTTGTACTTGAAGTCCCCCCGGCAGCCGGGGGTGCCGCTGGCCCTGCCTTCTGGGTTTATTTTCGCGTGAGGGAGGAGGAGGCGGTCCCCTGAGTGAAGCCGGGCACGGGGAAGGCCGGTGGCGGGCGAGCCCCAAGATACCGCCGGGCAACGGGGAGGTGCCCCCTGTACCTGCCGGGTGTGGGCAGAGACGGGAACCGGCCGCGCACACAAACGCGTACATAGAAACGCACACGCTCTCACCCCATCGTTTGGAGAAAGCGACGCCGTTCCCGGCGGTACCGGCGACCGCCGCGGGGAGCGAGTGGGCAGCCCCGGGGGAAGGGGGGTGGGGGGAAGCAGCGCTCCCTCCCGCCGGGGCTCCCCATCCCGGCCCCCCCCTTTCCCAAGGGCGACGGAAAACCCAGGGGGTGCTTGAAAACTTGTGGCTCCGTTTGATCTTGGGCAACCTCGGAGGAAATTTACCCACTTGATACGCGGCAGGATCTATTCGTAAATAGTTACTCGTGCTCTTTTTCTATATTTTTTTTTTCTCGTTTCCAGGCTATTGATGCAACTTCGTTAGGTTGGGGCACCAGAGTGAAAGGCTTCGTTGTTTGTTTTGCAATAGGATGCCTGTGCTCGCTTTTGGTAAGGAGTTTTTGCCAGACCTCCCTGATAATTGAGTTTCAGGAGCCCGAATAATTGCTGTACGCTGTTCCTTGAATTTTTTCTTTTTGAGTCTCTGAAGAAATCTGACTCAGTTCCAGTGAGATTCAAGGCACTAACTCTTAACAAGAATAGCAATAAATGTATTTTGCTGTTGTGTGTGTGATTCTGTAGTTTGGGTTTAAGTTCACCTAAGACTTCTTTGGTGTTCTGACATTTCTTGGATATATTTCTTTTGCAATTTAAAAACAATATTAATTTATTTTCTTTCTCTCTAAATTTCCTTTTTTAGGGTAGCTGTTTGCTATGGGTACCAAGGAAAGGGCTGACGCTCTTTGCAGTGTTTTATACTCTGGGGAATATTGCATCTATTGGGAGGTAACAGTCTTTTTATATTAGTTCCCTAATAAAGATAAAAAGCTAAAGCAGAACAACGGGTGAAGGTGTGTAAGGGGTAGAAACTGTTGCATTTTTGTGAGAAGACTTGCTTATGTAGATTATTCTTTTCTTGCTGAATTTTAAAGAATAGCATTTCCCCAGTAGTTCCTTGAAATGGTAAAGAAAACTTTATTTCCTTGTTGTTATTAGCAATTCATTCAAGGTAAAAGTTAATTATCAGTAATGAAGAATCAAACTCATCTGTGAGCACTGAGGTTTTTTGATTTTTGTTGTTTGTCCCCCACCCCCAAGATAAAAATCATTCATTGTCATTTTGCATTTGGTAATGTTCTGTGTGTTTTGGAGAATGCGTCTGGAGGAGTCTGTCAGCATAGGCCTGTTTGATAAACCTTGGTGGCTGTTGAGGCTCCTGAAACATAGCCCCTGTTTGTAACAGGTACAACCTTCTGTGACTGTGGAAACTTAACAAGGTGTTAGAAAGCACAAGGAATGAAACTGGAAATAATATGGTACATGAGAGAGAAATATCACCATAGATAATTCATGCCATATCAATCACCAGGGCTCTACTCTAAACGAGGGCTGCAGGTCTGGTAAGGGATCAGAGAAGGGATCCAGGTCTGAAAACAGCCCTTTATATAGAGGAATTGATCTGAATTACATGGCAATCCATGCAGAGCCTTTGTGGCTGGTGTTTTGAAAAGCAAGTTGAAAAAGCATCTGTTGAGAGATCTAACTGAAGCTGACTTTGACCTATGCTTCTAGCTTGATAGTTCCGCTCTGCTTTTGTTAATTGTGACTGAATGTGAATAAAATTATAGAATAAATACCTTGCACAAAGAAAAACACAAATGGATTTTGCCTCACTATGTATCCTGTTTCTTTTGTTATTCAGCAAACATGTTATGATTACTGTGAAAACATAGTGTACTGGTGCCCAGCATACAAGTTAACAAAATAACCCCTCTTAATCAAAAACCTTACTTGGTTTCACTTTTGCCTTTCCACCTCTGTATTAATTTTGGTTTTTTCCCACAGCACTATCTTTCTTATGGGACCAATGAAACAAATTAAAAGGATGTTTGAGCCTACCCGTTTGATTGCAACTATTGTTATGCTGGTAAGTATCAAAGGAATCAGCTTTAACTCATGCTAACCTGTAAACCATTTCCACTGTGAAGTCTTTTCATATACATTGTTCAAACTATGTCTCAAAATATGTTTGTAGGTTGTTTGGTGTTTGGTTTCAGTTGGTTTTTGTTTTGGTTCGTTTTTTCCTGAAACATCAAACATCCTGCACATCTGCTGTAGTGGAAAGGCTGACTAGCACCAGAAAACCACCTTCCTATTGTGAAAGACTGAGCTGAAGCCAGGTTGTTAAGCTAAATGAGCATTAAGGGTCTGTGGCTGCTGTCTATGAACCATGTACATGTTTGAGGTTTTTTTTAAGGTGTTTGAGGTCACAACATCATATTTTGATGTTGCTTAAAAGATGAGAGATGGGAAACTAGCTTTAAAAAAGTTGTACTATGGAAGCTGTTGGGCATTCCATTTTGTCTTTTTGTGTTCTATCTGATTTGCTTTAAAGAGCTCCTAGGTATTTCTACCTTGATAATATTGTTGTTTCCTGACAAAGCCACTGGGGAATCTCTACGCCTTGGTCATCTTGCATTGAACATACAGAAACCATCTGAGTTGGCTGGTAGTTCAGGCTTTGAAACTCATGTGACATGAATTAGCAAATTAAGCATTCAACCAAAGTCAGCCCTAGGAATTATTTTTATCTTCAGAAGATGGAAATTGTGGCCAGTCTTCTACTGGGAGGAGATGTGTGAAAATTGTTAAGCTAGGTTTACGACTCTTCCTTGTTTTAAGTACATATGCTTTCTTTTTTCTGTTCAGTTTTCCCAATTTCTTTTGAAAAGTCTAAAATCTGGAAGATGGTGTAACACGTGTGAAGCTGTCCTCCTGTTTTCAGTGTGAATGTCTGTAGAGAGTTCACTTGGCATCAGGGCTTCTGTTTTCTCTCTAAACATCTAGAGAGGCCGCAGGCACCTGGTAGAGCTTGAGAAACTGACTGTGTGTGCCTGCAGATCAGCAGCAGGCAAGCAGCCTACTGCATGCTGTGTTTGTTTTGTAAGCATTTAGGATGCCTGGAGCCAGGAAAATGCCTGGAATGTTGCTCAGTGGAATAAAGCCACTTGTTAGATGTATGATGTAGCATTTAGACCAATATACAAATCACTACCTTCAAATTAATGGGAAAACTATCTTTTATGTCAATAATCATGACTGAGGTGAAGCGTGTGATTTCTTTGGCAATGCAGGTATTATGTCTTGAACGTGCAATACTACATTTTTATTTTTTAACTCAAGCAGAAAAATACACATTGTAATCTCCAGTACACAACAGTATGTCAAAATACTCTTAGATGTTGATGAAAGAAAATCAAGTCTTAGGGTCTCTCACAGCTGAATGAGCTTTTGTCTTAAATCGAAAATAAAAACTTGAACTACAAGAAGGCTTATGTTAAAGATGAGGGTTAAAGCAGAAAATCCAAAATGGCCTACCACCCCAAGACTTTAATTGTAGTAAAGACACAGTGTAAGTCTTGGAAAAAGGGCTGGTGTGAGTGGCTGTGCTAGATTTTCTATCCAACAGGACAGCTGCTGAACGACAACTGAAAGTTCTTGAAAGTGCATTGTAGTTTTAATTGGTAAGAAATAAGTAATGACATAACTTCAACCCCATGGTAACCTTGAGAATCCACAGGAAACGTGGCCTGTACAGAAGCAGATAGACTAGAGTTGTAACTGAAAATCCTTTCTTACATAAAACGCTGAAGTGTGGTCTATAGCTATGACAAGAAGTGTCACAGGGGGATGAAGCAGGGACCTGCTGATGTTCCAAAAGTAACTTCTTCCTCTTTTTCCTTTGCAGCTATAACACTAATTTCTGGAGACATCAGGTTGATGTTTCCTCTTTATTTTTATGTACTTCAGAAATGTAATAGTGAGAGCATTTTAAATAAGGGGAACTCTTATGCCAGATTTGATAAAACTATGAAATTATGTAATCTGTTTCTGTCCCCGTGAAGTAACCCATTATGGTGTTACAATATCTATAAAAACTGCAGTTGTTTCTATGTTTAATAAAAATTGTTTGTTTTCTTCTAGTCGTGTCTCATACTAACATTGTGTTCTGCTTTCTGGGTGAGTACTTCAGTCCTATATGTATATATAACTGAGTATATTTAAAAAATAAGATTCTTATACTGTTGTCTCATTGTTTGCTGTATGTCTTCCCCTCTCTCCTCTTTTAGTGGCATAAAAAAGGACTTGTGCTCCTTTTCTGCATCTTACAGTTTTTTGCCTTGGCATGGTAAGTGATTTCCTCCCCTCACACTCTATTTTCTATTGTACCTAACATCAGTAGCTGAATTGTGAGTGGATTTTGACCTTGCATGAGTTAAAAGGAAGGACATTTTTTTACCTCACCATTCCCCTAAATGCAAGACAATGCATCAGTGGCTTGTTTCTTGGTCTCTCCCCCCCCCCCCCCCCCCCCAGAGGCTTTGAGAATGGAGTTCAGGGCTCTGTTGCTGGGGAAAGTTCCTTTGAACATGTTTAATTTCTGTGAGCTTGAAGTCAAATTACTTTTTTTTTCTGTCTTTCTTTCTCTTCTAAATAATTTTGTTGATTACTGTCTGGTGTTTCTCATTTAACTCTCCTGAAGCAAAAGCTTCCTTTTAGTTGCGTTCTTGCAGCTGCCAGTTTAGAGTACCAGAGGGGTGGGTGGTCTTGTTTGTGACTCCAATAAAATCACACGTGAAGACTAACTTTAAAAATCTTTTTCCTTAGGTACAGCATTTCATTCATACCGTTTGCAAGGTAAACTTCCCTACTCCCTTGTTGTCATCTTGAGGTTTAATGCTACAGAAGATTAGTTTATAGAAACATTGCAACGTATGGCTGCAGAAGTTTTTCCATGGTGGTGTTTTCGGGGGAGGAAATAGATGTAGTTAAAACTGAAAATGAAACTAAGCATCTTCTCTAGTGGGAGAACGAGAGGGCTTATTATAATAATATGTAAATGTGCTGAGAACATGCAGAGCTGCAGCCAAGCCCTACGGGTCTCACTCCCGCTGCGGTCGGGCAGGTGGGCAGTGAGCAGACCCTCTGTCTCTACTGCACTCACGGAGTTGTGCAAATTATCTAAGTGCAATTAACACCTGGCCAGCTGATCTTTAAAGTCCTGTGTCAGTGGGGATGGCAGCATGGTATGTGTTTCATCAAGTGGTATAACTGAGGTGACTCTCTGTTGTGGTGGTGTTTGGTTTTTTTTTCCCTTTCTCCTGCCTGTAGGGATGCTGTGAAGAAATGTGTTTCGGTCTGCCTGTCCTAACAGAAATGCTGGATGCTTCACAAAGCTCTAGGAAGTACAGTAGAACTATGTTAAGGACACTGTATGTATTTTCCTACTTCTGTCTTAAACATGTGCCTTTCAGCTTGTTAGAAGCTCCTTATGTTAAATCCAATGTATGCAATTGCTTGCTTTTGTAAGCAATGGTGTCTGTAGGACAGGGTGTTTGTGATCACCTGAAGTTCAGTCTGGCAGAAGAACTGGATGGAGTTCTAGAACTTGCTACGATGATTCTTATGTAAAATCATGTATTTGTTGGTTTTGCAAAAGTAACAAAGTAATACATGGAGTCTGTAAAACTAAGACCTCGACTCTGATGGGACTGTGCCAGTCTAGAGGATTTCTTTTGCAGGAAAATGAAATCGGTTGGCAACTGATCTCTTACTGAGAACTTGCTTTTTTGTTTTGGTCTTGATTTTAAACAGCCCTATGTGTCCTTTGGTTTGAAGTGACCTGTGTTACTTAATCTTTGCACTGTTTGCTTTGGATAATGGAATATCGCTGTTCTTTCTTTTCCTGCCTTCCTTTAGGCTTATGAGACTTCCAAAAGATTTGATTGAAATTCTATTTGATTTCAATTTTAACTTAAAAGACTCATATGGAGTTAAGTATGAAATGTTTGCATCTTTAATGAAGTATTTAATTTTCAGTTTAGACTGATGTTTCCTTAAAATACACAAAAAGAACATCATCTGTAAAAACTTATTCCTTTAGGAAAAGCACCTGCAAAATACAGTTAACAGAATTTTTCAGCTGCCAGGAACTTGAGTTTCCTTGCCTTGTCTGCAGCTAATGACAACGCATAAAAGGCAGGAAATGCAACTTTTTGACATGAAGCAAGGTGCTTCTCTTTTCCCCCAGCTGTAGCACAGGGGCGCTGTGAAGCTGAGGGCATGGTAGGTAAGCAAAGAGAGAACTTATGCACGTCCTTTTTCAAAGGGCAAACTGTTGATAAAGTGGAAGTGGGCCCTTGTTCAGGCAGCCTGAGCCAGGGAGAAGATGTTTTCTTCTGGGCTCATAAATAGGTTAAAACTCCAGCTTTTTTGGTAAGTGGGATTGTTTTGGTTTTCCTGAAGCTCTTGTATATGCTAGTGAACATCTGCTTTGAGGAGAAAGTATGTGTTTTGTATTGCCTGTCTTAGCACAGAAAGCATATAACAATCTAGCTGCCAGCTCCAAACAAATGCTGAACAGTTGGTATCCAAATTCCAAGGCCACTCTACATTCTCTTTTATCTTCTGAGCTATGTATAATCATTTACTCCCAAATGATTGCAGTGGTCAGTTTAATATCTGAGCACAGTTTTCTACTTCTTCTGTGTGAGGTACTGTTTAACTACTTTCACCTTTCCTCTTAGAAAATTGTCTTGCTGGGGTCAGTCTCTATGAAGACGATTATCCAGTGGACTTCACTATGAACTCAATCCTCTCTTAAGAATTCCATCTACCAAGAGTTTAATCATTTAAGAGCTTTGTGTTTTCATGGCAAGTGCATCCCTGACTAGTACCACAGAGATTTAAAATCTCTGTGTAGGAAAAACCTAGTTCTACTTGGCAATAAAGTATAAGTCCACAGTGAAGCCAAATAATTCTGTGGTTTCCAGAAAGTTACTAGAAACTGAATTAATTCAAAATCTTAAGTGTCCTTCTGATAATTTTTAAAGCAGAGTACTATCCTGCTGTTAGGATCGCCTTAAAACAAAAGAACAAAAAACCATGGCATTGATGTTAGGATGAATCAATTATACAGGATGATGTCGAAGTGCTATGTCCCGGTGCTTTTTTTTTCCTCCAAGGATTTGAAAGTTAGTAGTGAAATAATTAGGCTGACTATTAACTTTTCTTGAAAGAAAGAGAGAAAGTTCCAAGAGAGGCTGGGAATAAAAGAATACTGATGTTTCTTTTCCCTGTCTGATCTAAGACAAGTACTTAAACTGACGTGTGTCTTTTTTATCAGGGACTATGTTCAAAACCAAATAAACATCTGGCAAAGGACCTGTGTTAGTCTTTTATTAGGACTTTGATAATGTTTACAGAATTCATTTGTATAAGGGCCATTGAAATGCAACCCTAATGCCTTTTACATTCCAATATTTATCTTTCACATCTCTGGGTGTTACTGGAAAAAGCTGCAATTCATTATTTCTCTTTCCCCTCTCGAGGGAAGTCATGTTAACTTGGATCATCATTCCAGGCTCATCAGCAGTCAGCATAGTGGGCTTTGACTTCTGGGGTTCTTTTTTGTGAATGCTTCAGATTAGGAGGAGTAAAAGCCTTTTGCTTATTCCTTGACTAGCTGGTGCAGGATTGTGGTACCCTGACTTCATAGTGGTCCTTCTAGGAGAACACTAGAAAGGGTTATCCTGAATATTAGTTTTTCAACTTGCAAACCAGAACCTTTTAGCTGACTGTTGTGAGCAGAACCACTGAGAAGTAGGAAATGTAGACAGTGGGTTTATTAAGAAATAGATAGTGGGTAAACTTAAATGGAGTGTTTTGGTTTTTTTCTTTCCCACTTCCAGATCCACAGCCTTTTATTCAATAAGAGAGAAGAACAAATCTTCACTGCATAGCACAGGAGGCTAAGCAATTGTGCCCTTAGAGGAGGGAACCCAAGGAGAGATGGCAAAGACATAAGGGTCACCAGAATGCTGCTGGAGTTTGTGTTGCCCTTTGTTGCATTCTGTTCCCGTGAAGGTCAGGCAGTAGGACTCACCATATTCTTGCCAATATGAAACTTACTCAGGGTTTGTCGCTTTATCTACAAGCAGGCTTGGTTTAAAATAACTCTTTATCAGAACAAAACTCTTAAGACTCTTTACTTGCTTATAAGTAGTTGTGTTTTGGCTGTTGCCAAGGTTAGCATCAAAAGATTTTTCCACTCTGTTAAAATACTTTATTTTATGCGATTTTTACATAATCAGTGAGTAAACTAGTGTATGAATGTTCCCTCTTGAGCAGTTTCAATCTGATTTAAATCATACTGTTGTACCACTTTTTTTGTCATTGGAAGTACTTTGTGTTTTGATATCCTCAGCTTGGGAGGAAGCGTGGTGAGCATTTCTGAAGCCCTCTCTAGCTTTCTATCTTCATGTCATTCAAGACAGGAGTGTTTGCCTAGTGCACTCTACTGTAAATAAGTTTGTGTTTTAAATCACAAAGCTCCTTCCTCCCCAAAGTCCTTGCTCAGCACTTAACTCAAGGCTGACTTTGCTGAAGAAACTTGTATGATGTTGGATGCCCATCTCCGTAGGATTTGGTGTTCTACCACAAAGTGCTTTTTGCTCAGCCTTGCTGTTGGTCAGCTTGCCTATCCACTTCTTAACTTGTTACAGTGCAGATAAGGTAACCTTAACCAAGCAGCCTTAGCATATGGTTCTAGCATGAAATGTGCTTATCTGGGATCAGCTGACTTTCCAGATGTAACAGAAATGGAAATGGGGAGAGTGGTCGTCATCAGTTCCTGAACTACTGAAGTTCTATACATTCAAATGGGGGGTTGTTTTCATTACTTCACATCAAACAGAGCAGAACTGAGAAGTCTACTGTGAATAGTGGTACTATCTGAGCTGGTTCCACAGGGATGATGTGAACAATTCCATCTGGTTTAGTATTTACAGTAAGAAGATTGTTCATGAGCTGTTACAAAAACCAAGGAAGACATTTCTGCACCAAGTTGAAACTCTTTTAAGAAATCATAGTAATTGTTTGGTTGATTTGTAGTTGTGTTGGTTGGTTTTTTTTTTATTTTATAAATTGTATTAGGCTTTATGTGTGGATGCTCACACAAGTCTGGGGGAGGGCAGAGACTGCTGTGGGCTGGCTGGCAGCTAGGCACAGGATGAGAGGCCTGAATCCATCCCAACTGGTGGGTAGACTGCAGCTGGTGTGCAACATGTTTGGAGGCCCAGGGCACCCATTGCTTATCTGCTCTCTGAAGCTCACCTTCGGGGAGCTGCCCCCTGGAGCAGCGCAGGGGCACTTGAAGCTCATCCCCTTTGCTGTGGGCTAAGAGACTGAAAGAGCCTCTGAGTTTTTGACAACGGTTTAATTTTGGTCCTTAATCACGTTAATAGAAGTAAGATCACTGTTGCTATTGTGGACTTTGAAAACTGGGGAGCTGGAGGATGTTTAAGCACATATTTGTCTTAAATACCAATGTTTACAACCCTAGCAAATACTGACTGTGTAGGACAGAAAGCACAGAAATAGTCTATTTTCGTAAAACCACGTGCCTCACTGTAATGTGACAACACTAAATTTTTTTAACAGCTGTGGAATTGTTTTGTAAAATGAAACCCAAACTGTCAGAGATTTTTCACAATGTTTTATACTGTTGCTGATTCTGTTTGTTGTGCTTTTTCTATGTATTTACACTGATTTCTACTTTGATAAACATCCTTTTTTTTTTCTCTGACTTGTAACTTTCTCTGTAATGAAGTAAAATTTCTACTTAAAAGTGCTGGGCTTTTTCCTTCAATAAAGTTGTTATTGCATTAAATGAATTGCTCTTATGGTTAATATGGGGTTTTTAATGACACTGGTTCTCCAGATGATGTTGGAATTGCTGTGCCTTGGCTTCTTGTTTTGTTGTGGTGGTTTTCTTGGGGTTTTTTAATAAAGTGATAGTTGTGTTCTTGCTTTTTTGCTGTATATGCGATGTGCTGCTGCAGCTGTGTCACCCAGCATGTATTTAGATCAACCAAATTCTTACTGGCATAGCTGCATGCAGCTGGACAACCAGCTGGCCTAACTAGAGTTGTTAAGCAGGAATAATATTTTTGTTATTACTTATTTACCTTGGGAGTCAACCTGGATGTGCCAAGAAACCATTGGCTTCGTCCGTGTTCCAGAGCTATTCCTGATGCTTTTTCACCAGTAAGGACTGGGGTTATGAAGCAGCATGGCTCTGGTTCTTCTTTGTGGAATAAATACACTCTGAATACTGATGTACACTGGTAGTAAAAAGCCAAATATTTATGAATGCGTTAAAAGTAGAGTTGGAGGTAATGATTTGTTTTTTTTAAAAGTCCCTTTAAGTTTGTGCCTTATATGCATCCTAACACTTGCTGTGGTTTCAATAATCCTTGGCAGGGTGCAGGGTTCTGCATTGGGCTGTTCAGAGTACATGAAACTTTTTTTTTTGATTGACAGGGTAACTAAAGCAGTTCACTTAAAAAAAAAAAATGGTAAGACTTGCATGCCATGGGAGATTCTGTTCAGATACTTTTTTTTTTGTTTGTTTGAAATGGAAGCAGCAGCACGTCTTTCTTTAATATGGAAACCTAGGAGTTTGTATTCTATCTTTTTGAAAAGGTTAGAGCTTCCAGGGACTGTCAGGAGAGCTTGATATAGTTGTCTTGATACAAAATAAATATGAGAGGAATTAGAGTCCTAAAAGGCTGATAAATTCTTTTCATATTTGATAGCTTGGAGCTATTCTGCTTGCCTAGTTTAACCTCCTGCATCTCAAGCTGTTGAACTTGAACTTTAGCAGACCATTCTCATGCTGAGGTCTTAATACCTGAATAATTTTTAAGAAATTATTACAATGAAACCTTCATTTAAAATCTCTAAACAATGAATGATTAGCTGTACTCTAGGGAAAGTGTATTCTGTAGGTGACTTTGCTCCTTAGAAATACTCTGAAAGGGTTTATCAGTTGTGCTACAGCATCTAGTCCCCGAAACCCAATTGTAAATATTGGGGCGATGTCATCAGCACCACATTCACATTCAGTGATGAAACCAGGGAGGCTGCTGTACTCATAAGGTCTTTCCTGTCTCCCACAGGGTCTGGTTTACAAGAGAGGGTGTTCTGTGGTTGCAGGAAGTTCAAAGATGGAGGTTGATACTTATTTCCTTCCCATACTTCTGCCTTTCCTGTAGAGCTCAGGGTTGGTGGCAGTTTGTTGGGGGGGCACAGGCTTGTAACTGCCCAGCCCTGAAGAGCTGGAGGTGCTTAAAGGGAACAAAATCCTCTAATTTTTCACTTTTCTGAAGAAAGCTTCTAGTGACTTAAAGATGGAATAGTATGTCTAATCTGCCAATCTTTGGGAATGATGTTTTAGGTTAGACTATTTGAAACCCTTTTAAGTTTTTTCTTGGGTTCCCTTGGGGCATCTCTAAGAGGTTACTGCTGAGAGTTTGTGCAGAAGCAGATGTGAAGTAACACTGGCAGAGTGGAAAAATGGTACGGCAAAAGTATCAGCTGGTCCATGTGACTTCATTGCAGCTCTGAAGGGTGGTTGCTTCCCAAAAGTGACAAAGGGTGAAAACAAATTATTTTATCATGGGCATGTACTCTTGTGTTTTCCTGTTGTGTGTAACAGGATGCATCGGGCTCAACACTTTAGAGAGAGAATCAAATGCTTCATCCGAGTTGTACTTGTGACTTGTTAACTCTCATGGTTAACAAAAAACTTACACATTTAACTCAAAAGCACATGTTTGATTTCCTGATATAAACGCTGAATCTATTACTTTTGTTCTGAGACATTGTAAATAAAATTTTAAAGTGTGTTTGGAATTTCTTAAGCTCAGAAAATAATAAAGAATTTAAAAATGGGGTCAGAAATAGTTTCTTGCTGTAGTTGCTCATCCATGTCTGGAGACAGCATGGAGGATCTTAAAGTAGGAAAAACAAATTAGGGAAAAATATAATTACTGTTGAAAACTAACATATTTATCACCAGCCTGACTGTATCAGGGAAGGGGTTTGGGGGTGTATGTGATTTTTTTTTTTTTTCCTTTTTTCAAAAGAAGAAATGTTGCTCTGGAAAGCCTCCTTTGCTTTCTGGGCTCAGGATTAATCTCCGTTATAATCTCAGTAATATCACCAGACAGGGAGGCACTACTTGAACAAGGCACAGGTCTCAGTGCTAAAAACATACCTGGTTGAAGTTACTGAAACTGTCCCCTCACCCCCTGACTAATGAAAAGGCTAATCTTCTCTAAGTCTCTTCTAACCTAACAATCTCTCAAGGGGCTGGATCCATGATTAAAAAACAGAGGGAAAGCAGCTGTCTTTTTATCCTCTCTTAATTATTCCTCGGTAGTTGATAGGTGTTGATTTCCTGGGAGTGTCATGGTGATGGAGGTTACATTTCCCCATGTTGTCGGGACTGAATGTTCAGGGGAGGGGGTTAGCTGTTTGAATGCTTCAGTGGGAGCTTTGGAGATGGAAAGAGTGAGTCTTGTTCTCTGCAATTTCACCTGATCATGAAGGGCTGCCTTTTATTTGGAAACATGTGCCTAAAGGCCAAAAAAACAGCTATCTAATGTCAAGGAGAGGAAGGCCTCTTTAATTACCTTTTATTTTTTTTTTTTCATTCTGCTGTATCTCACCAGGTGGTGGCCAGGAGGCTTTTAGAATGAGTTTAATTAGAAAACCAAAATAACACCTTGCTTTTAACCTGCTGTAACTTGGGGAGTAAACTCCAGTAAGTATTGCAGGAGTGTTCTTTCACTGCTCTCCCCAGTCCTCATCACCTCACTTAAAAATATGAGTCACTAAATTCTTCTTAGTAGATCCTGGACACGGCTGGAGAAGACTGAGTGTGTACTTGCATTTTTAACTAGTAGGGGTTAGTTCCCACTGGCCACGAGCCACGAGGTATCTGATCCCTGCTTGGAAGTGCCCAGCTCTCCCAGCAAAGGTTTCAGGGAAAGTTTACAACATTGCATGGTTTGTATGAGCATTTCCTGCTCCCTCCGTTGCCCCTACTGATTTGCTTGTTTAATTAAACAGGAGACAAGAAGGGTAATAGTTTTTGGTTCTTCAGTCCTGCTCTCTCCCACTTGCAGTGGCAATGATTGTCAGTCATCTTGTTACTGTCTAAGTTACTCTTTTAAGTTACTACGGCTACATTTTGCTCAGAAGTCACCTTTGTGGAGATTTAACTTCCAGCCCAAGAAATAACCCATCTGAGAATGGTCTATTCTTAGTGCCCCAGCAATACCTGTGTCTGGTGACATTAATCTGTCTGTGCCTCAATTTCAGCATCTGTAAGATTTGGAAAAATTAGTCTTGCAAGAAAGTAGGACAGAGAAGGGATGTTTGGGAAAAAAAGGGATGTTTGGGAAATATTCAAAGTCATTATTTAGGTGAACCAGAGGAACATAAGATTAGAGGATGTATTTTGCTTCTCCTAAAACAGGCTAAATATTAAAAATAAAGATTTCTACCCTTTCTGTTTTTTTCAACAAAAAGCCAACAATTGGCAAATAACTTTGACTATGAATCTGCTTGGTTTCTTTTCTGAGCCCTCTCCCGTGGCAGTGGTGTGAAGCAAAGACAATGTATGATGTGATGAAGGCTGATGTTTGGGATGGGTTTCATATGGGTCTGGGGGTGTATTTTGAAGTAACACCTCAGGCCCCAAGCACATTCAGCTGATCGTTTCCTTGTATGTGCACAAACTTGTTATTTCTTTGGCTAATTCTTCTAGGCTGGAAAGAGACGTCGGTGGTGAGCTGTGCCTTCTGGATATGTTGCTGTATACATGAAAAATTGCTCCTAGTCTGAACTTTTAGAGCTGAAACACTCTTCCCCATGCTGAAAATAGCAATTGGGCTATTCCCACTAGCCAACCACAGGTAACTACTCTCATTTTGGAAAATGTTGTGGTGGCAGGTATCCTGAGCTATGGTAACATAGTTATAAAATTAAATTGAAACTGTATGAAAGTTGGGAATTTTAAGAGATTAGATTGGGGGGGGGGTGTCCTCTGGCACACAAGATTTTCTAGCATCATACACCTTGTGTGAGTGATAACTGTAAGTACTCACATGTAACTTACTTTTAGTATCTGAAAGTGCATTTTATTGTGCAGAATGCAAATTTTAGTATGATACTCCAAAGCAAATGCCTTTGCATTTCTCCCTCAGCTGTAAAACATACAGTCTTATTGGATGAAAAACTTGCTTCCCAGCCTGTTATTGGAATGGTTCTGTTATTCTTTCTGTCCATATATCCTTCTTTTTCCACAGCTCTGTCCTAGGGGTGCTTTGGGCAAGCAAGCTACCCAGGGCAGGACCTTCCTTTCTTTTGCTCTGTGGCTGCCTCCATTTCCAGTCCATCTTTGCTGAGAATATTCTTTACTTCTATTACTTTCCCTTCCTCATTTTGAAACCCCTCCACCGATGTGAACTGTTATCATTTCTGTGCCTTTTGATTTCCTTTAAGCTCTAAGCATTTTGAGGAAGGCAGATGGGATCTGATTTTTCAGAGATTTTAATCTGGTATTATTGCATTTGAAGCCTGTGGGAAAGATGGGCAAACAGAACTGGTGAAAATCAAGCTGCTTCCCTTTTTGTCTATAGAAGTAACGGTGTGTAACTACTGAAATACTACTACTTTTGTGAGTTATTGTCCCTGCACTTGCCTCAACTTTGAATCTCCTGATTTCTGAGCAACTAAATCTAAAAAAAAAGCTGTGTGGAAATAGGGCTTTGACTAAAAAAATAAAAAATAAAATCCCAAAATAATAACACAGAGGTATTTGTTTTAGAGCTGTCTGACGACCTGAAGTTGTTGAATTGAAAAAACTTCAATCAGGTATGATCTCTGTGTTTATTTAAATTTATAATGTAATGAAATTAAAAACTGCCTCCTGGTCTCCTTTGCATTTACTATGCTATTTTATCACATGCAGGGAAATATTGCAGTAGTAGCTTCTCTCTCCTCTTTGAGCGTTTGAAAAGGAGAACCCAAACTTAAATATAATACATTTTATACAAACATACTACCTGAGATGCAATTATTTTTCCAAATGCAAAGCGGCACTCTTCCAAGCAGCTAAACATCCTTTGGAATTTTTAAAAACATCCTTCAGTTGTTCAACAGTGAAAGTGGGATGGACATTAACTAGCAGTTGCTATTTTGAGTGTAACTCAAAGGTGAATTGACTGATACAGTAATCTAGGTAATTTTGTAATGATTACCTAGTAATGTAATTAAAAAAAAAAATACATAAAGGCTGATAAGAAGAGAGTGGAGATGTTATTAGAGTGTGAAGATGTTATTAGAGTGTGAAGTTTGAAAGTAGCATGATTGCGATTACCCAGATGTAAAAATACCTCAGGTCTGGCTTGCACCTTCCAATGGTACTGAGATTGCTGGGACTCTCCTAAAGTCTTCCATTCTGCAGACCATCACATCGTTGCACGCCTGCAGCTGTGCCATTTTGAGGACTTGCTGCCAGTATCCTTATTCCATGTAGGGCTTCAGGGATTAGCAGGACTAGTAGCCACATAGGTGGCTGTACACCACAAATAGGATCAACAAGTTCTGATCCTTGCTGCTTAGGTAGATGGTATCTCTCAGGTTTTTTAACTGCAAGATCTGTTGAGCTTGTCAAATGATGACCTTAAATCCTGTTTTGTCTTTCTAAATCCCATCGGTGGTGCACCAGGTCATTGAATCTTTTAGAAAGGACCAGAAGCAGAGGAATTCAACAGGGGCTGTTGAATTAAATGAATGCAAAGTTCTCAATAAGTAACTAGAAAATGTATTTCTCTAAAACTCCAGTGGTATGTTTTCATGATCAAGTCCCTGACTATGTTGTGTCCAACAGACCAGAAATTTCTCAGACAGTGTCTGAGCTAGATGCATGAGGAGAAATGCCTCGTTATGAGCCAAGGTCCAATGTTTATGGGTCACCAATATGCATGTGGTCTCCACTTAATCCTTTTGCATGGAACTGGACCCAGGTCTCTCATATCCTGGCTGAGTGCTGAAATTGTTGGACTTCTCAGTAAAATAGTCCCTTCTTTTATGGCTACCCTTTGCAGAGAGTATGTGCAGTTGGATCAGGCTTGTCAGGCCTTGAGCCGGTCAGCAATGCCAGGCCTCAGGCAGTTAGGCTGACACTCAGCCCCAGAAGCACAGGGAAATGCTTCCATGTCCCTGAAAATGTAGCCAGAGAAGAGTTCAACAGCTTGTGAGGTGCAGCAGGGGCTTTGTGAATGACAGTGGGACCAAGAGATGGACACAGTAGGCATCAACAGTGGAGCGCAGAGATGCTACCTTCTCCTTGCGCATTGAAACCTCAGTGCAGAAGGGTCTCTTCCTATTACATTTTGATTTAGGAAGGTAGAGGAACAAGGTTAACGCATTTATTCAATGTGCCTGGTGGAAATATTTTAAGACTACCTTCTCTGTGTAACTATCTTGACTGTTACCAGCTCCTTCAGTTAGAGTCCGCATCAGCGTGAACGAAATTTCCATGCATTGTTTCAGTCTGGAAATGAAACAATTTTCATTAATGGAAACCTGGTTCTCAAGCAGAACAATTAGACCCACTTCAGGTTGAAAAAAGATAAAAGCATGCTAATTTGGATGGAGGACTCTTCTTTCAAGGCAGCCAATTGAGTCATCAGGCTGCCACCCACCTGACCGTCTGACAGGTAATTAGGAGATAGTCCTCTTTTTGTGTGGAGTGTGTGCGTAAACCTCCACACGCTGGTGTCACTGCCCATTGGGACTTCCAGAGGAAAAAGCTAGTCAGTGGCAACAGAGTGAGGAGAGCACATTTGTCAGACTGTGCCCAACAAACTGACTCATTCTTTGCTTTAGCTCATGTTTTTTGTCTTTTAACAGCTACCTGAAGTTTCTGGCAGCGAAGTCGTCATGGCAGACCTGGGCTGCAAAAAGCCCAGCGACTGCACCGTCTCCAGGCTTCTCAGCGTAGTGGAGAGCGAACTCCGGGCTGGGAGAGACAAAGGGGACCCCACTGAGAAACAGCTCCAGGTTGTCTTAGAGGATGCGACGCTCTGGCAGAGATTCAGGGAAGTCACTAACGAGATGATCGTGACCAAGAACGGCAGGTAAGTGATCTGCTCAGCGCTGTGGGCTAAAGTGTAGATGACAGCCAGGGGGGGTTAAGAAGTATAATAACAAACTGCGTGTGCAGACTCAAAAGAACTGCAATGAGCACATAGTTTAATCCCTGCAGCCTCGCAGTCACTTAAAACCAGCACATGAAGAGAATGGGGTGTCCCTGCTCCTTTCTGGTCACTGCTAAACCATTCCTACCACTCTTCATTCCTGCTTGTGAAACGTGCAGAGAAGTATACTGACTGACTTAAGGTTGCATGAAAGGGGAACTTTTGCAAGGGAATAGACGATACCTAAACCTTTTGAACGACTTTTTGTACTACTAATAATCAGCCTTTATTAGCAAGTTCTTACCTGTAGACCTCAAATGACTGTACGGAAGCTGACTGGTGGTGTTACCCCCAGCTGTAGTTCTTCTCTCTCTGGCCTTGGGTATTAGCAGCTTGTACAAGCAGTCTGTACTAGAATGGGGTACAATAAAACTGTGCCCCACGGAGTGTGTATGTGCAGTCTGGATTGCATGGTCCCACAACGGTATTGCTCCACAGTTCTTGCTGGCGCCCTTAGAAACGAGTGCAGAATATTGGTTAACACACACGGTCTTAGAAAAACAAAATATTGTGATGTAAATAGATCATATATCTTACTGTTGGGGAGCACCGAGAGGCATAGGAAAAGAGTGCAAAACCTGGTGAGAAAGATACTAATTCTGAATCAGACGCTGGCTTGAAGGAGGCTCTCCACAGAGATTCTGCTCGGAACTGGGCTGGCAGCAGAGTCCAGCCCGTGACAGGCAGCTCCTAGAATAAAGATCAGCAGTGCAGTGGTACTAAGGTTTTTATGTAATGTACCCTCACCTCCTCTCTGCTGTCATCCCCCCCCGCACCCAACATGTACATCTTTCTTTTGCGAGACCTCTCAGGAGATCTGCATAGCTGAGAGGAATTAAGAGACAGAGGGAAAGATTTACTTATATGATGTGATTTCCCTTAATTTTGCAGACATTGATTTAGCAGAATTTATGGACTATATTAGTCTTGACTGTAGCTTGGCAAGGGACATAGGTGAAAGCAGTTAGAAGGAAAAATCTTGTCTTTTGGCTCAGCAAGGTTACTCTGTTGAGAGAACTGCTACCTTCCCAAAACATCAGCTTTTGGTGTTACGTTGCCTGTTGCCATTCTGACTCCTCCTAACAGCTGATATGGATAGAAATCTTCTGCTGAGGTTCTCTTTACACTGAGAAGCTGCTTTTGCTTTAAAAACTGGTGTTAGGCTACAGCAAACTTCTGGGTGGACTTTCACTTAGTGGATGGCAGCTTAAATTGATTCCTTAGCAGTGTAAGTGACCGAACCCAAGGGAAGATAGGTTTGCCTCAAATTAATTAAATTTGTACAAAGAATTGTACCTTACCAACAAGTTTATTTCGGTTTCTTTCCTCTCAGCTAATGTAAATCATGATTGCATGGTGATACAAGTTCTCTCTAAAATATCTAGGTGAGTGCATAGATAAAATCTTTTTATGATGAAGATAAGGGAATCTTTCATTATCTGAATATGCCTGGTTAGTTTTTATTTCATTGTGTAAGCTGCCTTATTTTTCTTTAACTTACATGCTACTTATCAGCTTGATCCTGATTTTCCTAAAGCCAGTGATAGCTCTAGTAACGTCAATGGGGGCAGGAATAGGTTCCTTATGATCAAACTACAGCAATCTCAAAATAAAATATTATAAAAGTCTGTCACCCTGTCACCTGCATAAATCCTCTTACAAAGTTACTGTAGCATCAAGGACAATGAAGAAGGCTCTCTTGCATTTCTGAAAATATGTTCCATACCAAACACATCAGCCCACCAAAACCAGGAAATACAGGCAGTGGCCTGCAGCAAAGCTGTCTGAACGACTGCATGCCATTCAAAAGGAGACAAAGTTGAGACAGTTTCCTATGAGTGTTGAGGTTTTTTCAGGTTCAAGATTCTTCAGGGATTGTCTCCAGAGGGATTCTCAATGGGAAAAATATTGATCTAATTCTGCTGCTGCTTAAATTGGTAGAACTCAGTTGTTCTTGCTGAAGGTTATACAAACATTTTTGAAAACCGTGTTCTACAATTAATGGGAAGAGCTGGTTTGAACTTCTGTGTGTGAAAACTAAGGCAGATTTTGTGGACATGTTGTTAGCAAAATTCAGAAATTAAACTGAAACCTGATACAGGAGCATCCCACAAAATGAAAGGCTGATGGATTAGTGATCCTCAAGTGTCAAATTCTAGCATGCACAATTCTATCTGCTGTGAATGAGTCATATCTAATTGGTACTGAGGGTCCCAAAATATCATAATTAGATGAACCAACTTCAGTTTTAATACAAAGATATCTCTCCATTGCTATATTCTACTTCATTGTAATAATCATCTGCCATAGCAATATGCTTGGGTGCACAAGAAAGATAAGAAATATTCCAAACAGGATAGACATCAGTGAAATTAAACCCTATGCTGTATCACAAAATATGTCCCAATGGGTGCAGCTGATACAGCGGGAATCAGTCTCCTATTTTACTCAGATTTATTGCTTTCAATTGGCATTTCAATATCAAATGGTCAGTTTTCTGATTAAGCAGTGTTTATACCACATTAGCTATGCAGTATCCCGAGACTGGATGCAGGAAAGTGCCACTGCTCCCCTCTGCACCTGGGGGGATCCACAGTGGATCAATACTGGCAAAGGTGAGTGGGGGGAAAGAAGTTGCTGAAGCAACTTCTCTTGTTACTACACATTCTAGTTTGATATCAAACATCTTCCCGCTCAAGTTCTGTATTCTGGAGTAATTGTAGTAGAGCTGCTCTAAATAAATTGAAGAGGCTGAAGTGCTCAGCTATTGCAGTAACAGAGGTCACGTGTGTACCTACCTGATCATTGAAACAAACATCCTGACTGAAACAAATCTGGAGAAATCACCAATTGCCATGCTAAAAGAAAGACAGGTGTGATTTGAACAGCAAAGCACTTAATCAGCAGAGCAAGTGAGGTGGCAGGTTTTCCATCATTAGAATCTGTACAGGGGGAGATTAACTGTGTGTGAAGCAGGTTAATGTAGGATAGTGCTATAATCCCAGTAATACAGGAGGCTGGAATTGCTGGTGACTGTTCTCTTCTGGCATTCATCTATAGGTTCTTTGGGGATAAACTCAAGTCTCTCAAGTAGAAAGGCAGAGAAGTCTGTATTGTGAGCAGAGGAATTAACAATCTGTACGTAATACAAATAGTTCTGAGAAATCTAGTGAAATTAAGTTTTCATGCGGATGAATTTCCCCCCCCACTTCAATTTCAGCTAAATATCTAAGTGTATTACTTTGAAGACTGACTGAGAGGGTCTGGGGGTGCAGAAAGAATGCATCCCTATTTTTCATCACATCCTAGTTTGACAGCTGGTGCATCCCAGTCAGTAAGACATTAAATGTAGCATATAAACTAAGCTAAGCTTCTATTTAGTTAGAAAGATCACAGTTCAATACATCTTTCTCAGTGTTGCTCTGGCCCTACATCACCAAGAATTTATATTAGATGAAAAATCTCAAATTTCTCAAATCCTTTCTTCTCCTGTGAGCAGAAGGTGCTGAATGTATATAGCAAGAACTTTATGAAGGTATCCAGAAAGGTAGGTGGTGAGTGGGATGTTATAGGAGCCATAGGGGATTGTCAGCAGCTGCAGGCTGCTGGATTGTGGCTGCAGGGACAGAGAGAGCCTCTTTGGTGTCCCTTGAGACAGCCTGTAGTTTCAGTTCCCTCCTCCTGTATTTTGGATATCTTGCACCACTACCCAACTAAGCCAAGAGAACTACCTTACCTTAGCCCCATGGCCACAGACCTCAGGCAATTGCTCGGGTTGCTTGGTGTAACCAGTCTCTCTGTCCCTGTAGAGAAAAGGAGCTTGACCATTCACTGGCCTTTGCGTAAAAATGTGGCATGGCAAAATAGCTGTTGCCAGGAGAGGTCAGTACAGAGATGTCTGGGGCAAGGAGGCCTCTTAATCATATAAGAAGAATGTAGGAGGTGATACATAACAAGTATAATAAGCCTCCACAGTAATGACGTGTATTCCTTGGCAATCAAAGACACTTAATGAATAAGATACCTTTGTTGGGGGACTCTTCTCTTCTGCTGACCACAAATTTTTCCCAGCTCCTGAAACTGTTGGAGCCCTACTAACTCTATTGCTGCAGACTTTCAGGCACTGAGATGCCAATTCAAAGCTGTGTGGTATGGATCACGTGTACCAAGACCGTCAGAAAACTGCTGAAAGTCTAGCCGTGAGCTGCTGCAAATCTCCTTTATAAAAGAAAAAAATAATAATTAAAAGGGGTTTGAGAAAAGGCAGACCTTTAAGCACAAAAGGAACATTTTCCCAAAACTAAACAAAGGCAGGATTTCAGTTTTAAATGCACAAGATGGTGGGAAGATAATACATGTTTAGAGCTTAGTGAAGGACAACATTGCATCTAAGGTGGAACTAAAGTAGAAGAAGCTCATTGAGCTGATGAGGTCAGGAAATATGTAAGGATGGGACTGGAGGAACTGCTAAGTGTGAGGTCTCATGGCAAGGATTTTAACCAGACTTCTCAAACTGGAGATTTATGTAATGGTAGCGGGACAGTACGTGAATACTTGCACTTAGGAAATGGACAAAACACATTTCAGCAAACTACAGACTTTTTAATATCTCCCTGTAACAAGAATTCAGGCTGTGTTTCAAAGGATAGAGTAATTAAATATGTGGAAGACAACAGAAAATAAAAATATATTTTATTAAATTTAAGTCATGCTAGACCAATCTGATATAACCCCGATGAAATAAACAAGTATTTTTAGACAAGGAAAATGTAGCAGACTTATGAGGGCATTTAGAAGAGCATCAGCTGGAAGCCATTACTCAAGTGGGAGATGTTGGGGATTAACACAAGAACCAAGGGAAATGACAGAGGGAAGTGACTGACTTTGCTCCATCCTTCAAAGGATGGGAGAAAACCCTTTTGTATAGAGCAATGTGGTCAATACATCTAACTGGAGTCTGATGGGCACCTGGGATTATGTCCTGAGTGCTGGAGGTTGCAGGATGATTTCAGAGAATATATTAAGAGTCAGGCAAAGTGGAACTCAGCCACTGGACAGATATGGGAGTGGGTGCTGGAGGAATCTGAGCACCAAAGAAGTGCACTTTATCATAGGATTCTGTAGTTAATGCAGTGAATGCATGGTTCAGCTTCACCTTCTCAGCCATTTTCAACTCTGGTCAATCCTCTTCATGCCACCTTGTCCCACACCTAAGGATGCATTTAGCATGTCCAGATCTAATGGACCCTGCTGACACTATACACAGTACATTAATTATGTTCATAACTCTTGGCATGATAAAGACCTTACTGCCCTACAGTAGAGATAACATGTTTTTCTCCAAATTATTGAAATAGAGTAGAATAGAATAGAGCAGAGCATTAGCCTTTAAGAGACTTCTTCAGTTAGACATAGGGAGGATGCTTTTTTTCACATTGACCTAATCAGTGAGCATCTGGTCACAAACATATTGAGGAGTCTTTCAAAACCATTTTCCAGTGGTGTCCCCCTTTTTTCTTTCCTGGCCAGGCGGATGTTCCCTGTTTTGAAGATCAGTGTGTCAGGCTTGGACCCAAATGCCATGTATTCCTTCCTGTTGGACTTTGCCCCGACTGATGGCCACCGCTGGAAGTATGTCAATGGAGAATGGGTGCCGGCTGGGAAACCAGAGCCACCAAACCACAGCTGTGTTTACATCCACCCAGACTCTCCAAACTTTGGGGCCCATTGGATGAAAGCTGCCATTTCCTTCAGCAAAGTCAAACTTACCAACAAGCTCAATGGGAGTGGGCAGGTATGGCCTGATGTTTCCTCATACACCTCTTGGCTTCAATTGCAAGCACCTACCAATCAAGAAATATCAAGGGTGCATTTATGTAATTATAGAGGCCCTTACAGGCCTCTTCACCCACAGATGCCAATTATTCTCTGGAGGCCAAATGTAAACAGGAATAAACAGGCCTTAATTGGCTCTTTCAGATTTTAATGGACTTCTTGATGTTAAGAGAGACAGAGTGCTGTGGTTTACTTAATCATCAGGGGGCTTTTCAGAGTTGGTCTTGTGCGCTGGGGATTTTTACATAGGACTTCAGAGAAGGGGGAAAAAATGGTCACAGGTATTAGGTTTTTGTTGTGTTCCCCATGTTGTTTGGTGTAAGTGGAATGTTGGCAGGAGTCAGATAGCAGAATAAAAGGCTGCTCCTAAATGAAATAATTACTATGTCTGCTTCTGCATCATGATAATTATCAATATTCTATTGAATCAGCTTTGGCCTTTGGAAAGAAACCACATGTACCAGAAATAAGTGACTTTCTCTTTGAACCCCTTAAAAATGCAAACAGGAAAATTAGTTTTGTTTCGTATTTTATTTTTGATGATGCATCTGGAGGTAAAATGTTGCCCAAGACCTTTGTTTTGGTTGTTTGTTTTGTACAAAACTCCTACATTGGGTGATACTTGTCAGCCCAGAGTCATTTTCTTTCATGTAAACATTATATGTTCTCTATCTGTTACTTCCGTTAGGTTTGTGAGGTATATCCATAAGCCTAGTAACCTAATTAGGTAGAAAATTATCTCAACTTTTATGGACTGGAGAACAGAAAGATGACCTGACTTCTCCGAAGTCACAGATGGAATCAGCACACAAGATCTATGGAACAGGATCTGAATTTGCAAATTCTTGTCCTGCATCCAGGACCTCAGAAAAGTCAAAGGCCTCAGAAAAGTATACACGGGAATAAAAAAGCTACAGGAACCCAGCTTGGAGGGTCAAAGAGACCCTGGGGAAAAAACCAAGGGAATATGATATATGTATATATACATATGGTGGAGAGGAAAAAAGTAAGAAGCAAAGGAGGAAAAGCCATATGAGAAATGGCCCAAATAAAAGTCACTAAATAACACATGACTAAAGCTCTTCAAGTTTTCTTTTGAAATCTTGACAAGAGCATTAAGGTAAAACAGCTTCCCCTTCTGTGGTGTTATTAGAAAATAATAGCTGACTAGCAGTGCTTTATGCTAATGGCTGTGTTCATCCATATCTGTATATATGTATATATATATGTGTGTGTATGCACACAGCACTTTCCAAAGTACAGACTTAAGATTTTTATTTTTTCCAGTAGAGAGAATTAAGCAATATAATAGACTTCCTGAAGGAGGGGAATTGTGGAATCAATGCTATTCACAGCTTTTAATGCCAGGTTAGAGACACCTGCCAAGGCTTGTTTAGTTATACTTCAGCTTGCCCAGAAAGGTGAGTAGGTGACTGCCTCAGCTCCCTCCTGATCCTGATTTCCATGATGGGGATTCTGAGTCTTTCAAACAGTAGAAATGTGACAGTGACTGCCCCTTTATTGTTTCAACAGCATCTATTGCCATAGGAGCCCAACGGTTTGAAAGCCATAGCTGCTGACACAAATATTCACTAATGCTGCTGTACTGAAAGCTTTAAATCCAAGTCCAGTGAAGTCTCACACTGTTCAGCCCTGTGGTTCATGAGAAGGGAGGAAGGCACCTGCCCTTCTGCTCTCAGTAATCACTGCCTTGGGTTTAGCAATGACATCTGGTCTATTATAGAGCCAGAGAGACAGAGCAGCTGTGGGATACCAGAGTGGCATTGGGGTCTGTCTCTCGGTTTTGTTTTTTTGCAGATAATGTTGAACTCCCTGCATAAATATGAGCCCCAGGTACACATAGTTCGCGTAGGAGGCCCCCACCGGATGGTGATGAACTGCTCCTTCCCTGAGACACAGTTCATAGCTGTGACTGCTTATCAAAATGAAGAGGTAGGCGGAAGCCACACTGTGCTCTTAGTTACCATTGATTGAGATGTATTAAAAGCTTATTAACTACAAGTTCATCACGGTCCTTTTCTTGTTTCCCTACCAGTCCCATGCAGTGTATTTATTTCTCCTTCCAAGTCTAATAGTCTGTCTTCTCTCTGCACTAGAACATTGTCTAATCTAATGTTTGGCTGCAGTACTAAGCCAGGTTTAGCTTAATATCCTGCCACAGCTATTCCAGACCACTCCATCTGTTCTGGCATCCCAATCTCTTACTAGAAAAAAAATCACCCTACAGTTAAGTCCAATATCTTTTTGCAGCAATGACTGATAGTTACAACGATAACCCTATTTTTCCCCATTCCTTATAATATATACAATTGAAGAAGAGGGCACCATTCCATGTGGAAGTGTCTTCCCAACCACAAAACTGTAATTGAGGGATGCTTTGGATTGTGACAATGGCTAACTCATGTGCCACATCCCTTAGCTACTGTTGCTGTAGATTTGATTCACACTTGGTAGGAATTCAGCATTTAAACTCCCTTGAAAAGAGTTCACCATCTCACAGGATTTGCCAGAGTGGACCATGCCATTAGGCTGCCCCAACTGGTGCTCTGTCTGTGGCGCTGATGAGTACACAGCACTCTGCAATGGGCAAAGCTCTCTCCTAACCAACCCTGGAAAACATCATGTGTGGGGACATGTGAGGCAGTCCCACTTAGATTGCTCTCAAAGATATTTTGTCAAGTTTCTATTTCAACTTGCTTTCACTAACGTGCCTTGTTTTCTGTAAACTCAAGATAACAGCTCTCAAAATCAAGTATAATCCCTTTGCCAAAGCCTTCCTGGATGCAAAAGAAAGGTGAGTTCATCTTTTTTTGCTCCAGTAGCATTTTGGGGGTATATGGTTAAAACTGTGGCATAACCATGGCATCACAATCTGAAAGATAAAACATATAACTTAATCCCGTGTCTGGTGTCTTAAATCCAGAGTCACTCCACTGTTGTTAGTTATTAGTGAGGAGACTCTCCATAATCATTACAACAGAGTCTGAAGTGGGTGAATGTTCTCTTGGGGATCCTAAAACTTAGCACTGTCTACACAGGAAGCCTGAAATGAGACAGTGTGAGCTTCCCCAATGATGTTATATACCATATATGTTCATTACATTCTACTTACACTCCAATGAATCCCATAATTTGATAGCTCAGGTAGAATAAAAGTTAACTACAGATGTCAAAACGCATAGCTAAAGTGAAATTGCACTCTAACTGTAATGTAACTACTCTGCTATTATTAAATCTACGTGATAGTGTATGATGTGTTTATTAAAAGTAACCTGTAGGTGCTAACTGTGTAAGATGTTAGAGATGCTTCCACTGGAAACAAACTGTGGTTTATCTTTTTTTAGTTTTACTTGCATCATCCATGCGAATGCAGTGGGCCGTCCAAATGATGCATTCCAGTCCATAATTGCTAAAAAAAATTGTTTGAATCTGCTATGTCTTCTGACACGTGAAGTGACCCATGTCCCTGCAGGAGAATCTATATTTTTTTTTCCATTCCTCTCACCACTGAAGAAGCTGCTGTGTCTCAGTGTCAGGGTTTCTAGCTGCAGAGAGGGAATGCTGCCTTCCGCTTGCCGGGCTGAGCGGGAGACAGAGCCTTGCCTTGGCCTGGGCAGGAGGCCAGGCTGAAGCTGCTGGTGGAAGCAGGAATGGTGCCCACAGGTAGATTTAGAATTCCAGGTTCAGCCCTCAAATTTGGCACAATTGAAGGAACATTTTTATGTATGGCATGAAACATAAGTTCCTGCTTCCCTTATGGTAGACTGCAGACTAGTCTACTGCTGCCTAGCCAAGTGGTTCTAGAAGATGGATTTCCTTCATTTTTAGTTTACTTTTCTGGTTTTTTAAAGTGAATAGTTCGGTTTTTAACTTTCTTTTGTAATTTCTCAATGAGATGTTTTACCACTAAGTATTTTGCTTTCCAGAAACAACCCTAAGGATGCTCCAGAAACAGTCTCTGAAGGTCAACATATGACATATTCTCACTGTAAGGCTTTTATTCATGCCGTCTGGAAGTTTCGTGTGATACAATAGGTGATGGGAACCTCAGACTTGTTTAACTCAGTCATTCAGCGAGTCCTGAATTGTGTTCATAGAAAGGGACTCTTTACAAGAAGTGTGTTTCCTGAAGAAATCTCACTGTAGGAGGAAATAATGGGACAGTTTCTGCAGGGGGATTATTTTCTTTATCATCCATTTTTCAATCAATATTGAAAGAATTCTAGAATTTCTAGAATCATTATAAAATTATCTTTCATTGTTGAACAGGTAAAAAAAAAAGAGGGAGTGCAGAGTTTGTTTCAATGATGGTCTGTTTTTCTTTCATTTGTTCTCTGATGTTTGTGACATTTTCTGGTAGTTGTTTTTAGGTCTTGTTTTTAGGGTTGGTGGTTCGGGGTTTTGTTTATGGGTGGTTTGGGGGGTTGGTGTGGGGTTTTTTTATTGTCAATTGTTCCATAAACCAGCATTTTGGAAACTGCTTGGTATTTCTGAGGCACAGCTCATTCTGCAAGAAGGCTGGTTGCTTTATTGCATTGCAGCGGTTTAGCGCAACCACAGTTTTGTTCTCTCTTTCCTCTCCAAGTGGGTGGCTGGTTGATTTCCAACCCAGATACAGTGTGCACATCAGGAAGCTCCAATTATCAATACCCTGGGCCTTTGCCTCTGCCAGCTCCACACACTCCCCACAGCTGCGAGAGGTATTCAGCACTGCGAGGGCATCGGGCTGCTCCGTACCCACCCTCCTACGTGCAGAGAAACCATTCACCTACAGGTACAACCCTAAGGCTGCTTTGCTTCCAGGGAACAGACTGCCCCTTGCTGTAGGTTAGCATGAGCATCGAAACGGGCAAGAGCTGAGGCTGGGAAAGAGCACGATGAGTGTCTGTTACAATCTGCCCTGAACTCTGCATGCACACAGTATGTTTAAGGCAGCAAAATAAGACCTACAAAGAGCTGGCTGCACTGTACTGTTAATTATATGAGAGAGTGAATGACCTTGCTTAAAGTACAGGTCCCAATTAGAGCATTGCAAGCCTTCTTTCAATGGCATGCCATGAAGCAGACCCCAGGAACGTGGCAGGAGTGACTTGAGATGAGGGCATTTTGGGATTCCCAGAAGGTCTGTTGAGTTCCCTTCCCTCTCTAGATATGGATGCAGAGTTAACGGGAATTGATTCTACTTTGATCAAAGGAAATTACCTGGAAACAAAAGTAAGGATAAAGTAATCTGCTCGCTAAATATAATTTAGCAAGGAATCCTGTTTAGCACAAATACTTTAGCTCAGGTTATAAGCAAATCTGTTTCAAAACATTGCCAGTCATATAGCAATTATCATTAATGACCTTGCAGAAATACGTATCCTATATCTATCATGCTGTACCTTCTCATTTATCCCACATGAAATTACAATGGCACCTTGCTACTCTCTTAATAAACACATGATATTTGTCCTTTTTCCTATGATTAGGAAGCTCACGATCAGATTGCTTCCTCAGGTCTACCCATATTCTGTCGCCTTAAGACAATGTCTCTGCAATAGTCACTGAGGATTTGTTTCTTTTTTTTTTTTTTCCCCTCCCCAAAAGTTAATTTGTTGGAGAGCCCCAGCAATAATCTTCAGGTGTTTTCAGGACACGACAGCTGGACTCTGCCATCTTCTCCACATGCTAATTTACTCTCAGTGCCACACACGAAGGGAGCTGCCAGCCCTGGACCCAGGTAAGGTTATAGGAAAACTGCTGGTATTAGGAGCAGTGGGGCGTGTAGGACTGCCCTGGTCATTCACTCCTTGTTCCAAGCTTTAATCGGCATCCAGGATTTGAAGCATGTCCTAAGTGCCCAACTCAAGA
>BJBW01008142.1:116673-129713 GCA_004320125.1 Scolopax mira
TATATCTATATATCTATCTCACTATTCTCTTGCATGGAATGTGAATCCCACTTCCATGCAGGGATGTAACAATCTAGATCATGTTCTGTTATAAAATATTGTTAATAGAGTAGTAAACAGTTCTAGGAATGGGTGAAATTTAGACCTAGAGAGTCAGTTATCAAGTATTTACCCCTCTTTTCCCAAATGCACACATTTCCTCTCTAAATTACGTGCCAGGAAAATCAGCTGCAATTCTTTAAAATTTGTACAAATTAATGAAAAAGATCTTTAAATCTTGAACCCTTGCATGTATTTGTACATTCCTCTCCATGCCTTTCTCCAAAGTCACCGGGTGTGATGGCCTCTGGTGGTTTTTCACTTAAGATTCACAAGGCTAATCTAGTTTAGTAACTCGATTTGGATAGCTGCCCTTCGGCAGATAACGCTCGTGACTGTACTGTGGAAAGCCTCGTGCAGGGGAAAATGGTTTGAAATATAAGTCATTCAACTTGTACTACTTTTTTTTTCCAGCCACTACCCTTGCCTGTGGACAGTGAGCAACAGTGCTGTAAATGTTGCCAACCCAGGAAGCGAGGTGACCAGCAGCCCTTCAAGCATGTTTCTCAGGGGTAATGTGCCCTTACCCACTGCACCATCGGTCCAAATCCCTCTGCAGGGAACGGTGTCTGGCAGCATGGAAACACAAGGGGAAACTGCTCTAGCCAGACTGGCCGACTCTGCGTGGACACCCTCGCACTCTTTTTAATGGACAGGCAGTTCAGGAGGGGGAGCTCAGCCAAACAAGACTGACACAAATGCCCAACGACCCCCTAGAACTGCAGCCCAGAGCAGGGATGTGTATGCAGAAGATGGAATCCATCGAGCATCGCTTTCCACACTGTACCTCTTGTGTGCCAGAGAAGCCAAAATACATCATGCAAAGGCAGGGAATGTTATGGGAAACAGCTTATTAGCGTAACCTTTATGCATAATTCAGGATGATGTCCAGAAAGAATCTTTATCATTAGTTTTGCTTCTATATCACGTAAAAAAACAGTCAGAGACATGGGACTGAGTGTAGCAGCCATGACAGCTGGATATTTACATGTCATTTAAAAAGTCCTTTCTGTAACTAACAGCCAAGTCCGGGGGAATTTGTGAGCAAGTTTGCAACTGGTAATTTGGAGCGACAGCGCTGCTTTAAAGACTTTCTGAATCTGTCACACAAAGGTTTTCACAATACCTGAAACTAAACCTTTCAGGGGGTGAAATTAGCCTGACACCCTGACGCCACCTGCATACAGTATTCTCTGTCCCTTTCCCTTCTCCAGTTCTGTTTGCTGTTTGTGTGCTATAGGGATAATGGCACACTCAAGCTGAGAAAGCAGCTGCATTATAGCAGCAGCGTGAAGGGCATTTGGTTTAGCATTTATAGTCTGATGTGACAGTCTTTGAAGTGAGAAGTTCCAATGCTTTCTATATGTGCTATTTTTGAAAGGGTGGCGGGAAAAGAATTATAGAAAAAAGATTCAGCTTGCATTTCCACTTTGCTTCAGGTATAGAGTACAAATAAAATATGAATAAATGGTCTGTTATCTCCTCAGTGCCTTTCCAAGGTGAAAACACACATACAGTATTGTTTACCTAACTAATTGCCTCTGAGCAATTTAAGGAGCTCCACCAGGACCAAGTTGACAGGAAGGCATTTTCTATTCCTTGGCCAGTGACTGGCCTATGCTCTTGGGCATGGTACTTTGTGTCTTTGTACCTGTTTCCCCTCTCACCTTTTGTCTGTTTCAGCTTCCTTTTTCAGGGTACAGCTTTTCCTATCCTGTGTACAATATCTAGCATAGTGGAGGCCTGATCCCACCTGGGATTTCTAACCCCTGTGATGCAGATAATAACAGCCATCCCTCAATTTTTCTTGTCCTCTCATGTGCCTCCTCAGGCAAGCCCTATCAACCTCTCAGAGAAGAGTGCTGCCATTTGGTTTCTTGTAGGGGTGAAGAAAAAATTGCAAGCTAACTCATGTAGATGGTTCTCTGTATAATGAAATGCCCAGCAGCAGTTCAGTTCTGTTTACAGTCGTGAGCATTGACAGGGGCTGAAGAGATAGATGGCCTTGGAAGAGGAAATCCTCAGCACAGATATAGATGGGGATTCTTCAACGCTCCTGAGAACTAGTGTCTCTACAGAGGTGTTTCTGCTTCTGCCAGATACAGCAGATTCCCTTTGTGAGTACTCATTTATTGCATATAGGCTCTGGGAGCTGCATTTTATTTTGGGCAGATGGTAGGGGCAGCAGCAAGGAGCACATTTTCATTCAAGCCATCAAATGTGCATCTGGTTGGTGAACTCAGCAAGCTCCTCTTTCATATTCTATTACCTCAGCCCTGAACCATCCCCTTAAGGTGCTCTCAGTGTTATGTGTTTTATACCTTCCCTATCTGGCCTTTCAGATTTGCTGCAGGCAACACAATGTGCCAGGATGCACTCAGTAACGGTGTTAGTTGTAGTGATTTGTGCTGCTATCCCCTAAAAGCAAAGTAATGAAGTTGCCTTGGATGTGCATTTTTATTTTAGAGAGAACTTGACAGTTCCGAATGTAGATCTGCCTTTCCACATTCTGTAAAAAGTTTGGTGAGGAGTTTCTCAATGTTATGTTTCTCTGCCTTGCAGCCAGAAACATAAGTAGGTGTTTCTCTCAAAAATAGCTCTACTTTACACATGAGGTTTATTAACTAACTTATGCTACCCTCTTCTGGCTGTTCAGCTCCCCACATACACACCACATGCTGAGTCTGTGTAAGATGGATATTGATGCTAAGAAAAGGAAATGTGGTGACTTTTCTCTGTTACAGGACTTGTTATGCTTCCTTCACTGCTACTAACGAGTTGGATAATTTCTTAGTTTTTCTCTATACTGCATTACAGTGACAGAAGAGTGATTATCAGGTGTTACACGCATTGCATTTTTATTTCACAAATAAACAATCTAGGAGAAAATCTAATTAACTAGGAAAGGATAAGATTGAAAGGATATAAAAAAGGATCACAATGAACAGGCAGAGTCATTTTTCTTTCCTATCACTGTAAAAGCTGCCATGACTCATGTCATAGAAGGCAAAAAATTTTGAGATCTCAGAAAAAAATCTAAGTTTTTGTCATTGCAGACAATCTGATTTAGCCAAAGCCTGAGAAATGACACGGAGGGATAAAAATACACTGGGCTTGCTCACTACCTTTATGTTTTGTTACTTTGGTAAAGGCTTTGAGAATTGGTATCTGACTTCTAATTGGTATCTGACTTCAACTTGGGGAGTTGGACTAGATGATCTCTAGAGGTCCCTTCCAACTCTGACAATTCCGTGATTCCAATATTCTAAGGAGCAGTGGGAGCACTGAAGAAAGCTTTTCCCACTTGTTGACAAGAAAAGCTTCTGGTTTACCAAAAGCTGGTCACCACGCCCCGCCACCCCAGTTTTCATGTGAACTGACAAAGTCACTTTCTGATTTTGTGGAAAAGAAACACATCAAGAGACTGGAGGAGCTCTTTTGAGGTCTTCATGGTAAATATGCTACCTGGTATTAATGACAGTTCATGTATTTTGACTTGATTATGGGGTCTCTTGGCCATGAAACACAGGAGGTTCTGTGCTGACTGAAGAGCAGTGCTGGGTGCACAGGCTGCGAGGCAGCCATGCCGTACCTCTACCTGCACCCATCCCACCGCTCACCTGCACAGCTGGGAGTGTGAGAACTTGGGGCCACATCTCACAGAATCACAGAATCACCTAGGTTGGAAGGGACCTTTAAGATCATCTAGTCCAACCATAAAAAAAAAAACCCAAAACACACACACCCCACACCAAAGCCATTCCCGAGCACCATGTCAATTTGTCTTTTGAATATCTCCAGGGAATCTCCAGGGATGGTGCCTCAATCACTTCCCCTGGCAGCCCATTCCAATGCTTGATAACCCTTTCAGTCAAAAAATTTTTCCCAATATCCAACCTGAATCTCCCCTGGCGCAACTTGAGGTTGTTTCCTGTTGTCCTATTGCCTGTAACTTGGGAGAAGAGCCCGACCCCCACCTCTCTACAGCCTCCTTTCAGGTAGTTGTAGAGAGCAAAAAAGTCTCCCCTCAGCCTCTTCTTCTCTAGACTGAACAACCCCAGCTCCCTCAGCCTCTCCTCATAAGACTTATTCTCCAGACCCCTCACCAGCTTCGTTGCCCTTCTCTGGACCTGCTCCAGCACCTCAATGTCTTTTTTTTTTGTGGTAAGAGGCCCAAAACTGGACACAGCACTCGAGGTGAGGCCTGATCAGTGCTGAGTACAGGGGGACGATCACCTCTCAGGTCCTACTCACCACGCTGTTCCTCCATACAAATCTTCACAGAATTAGAGGGAGGAGCCATGTGTTTTTAACTTCTGCAGGGCTTTAGCCCTGTACCCAGCTACTGTACTGTGAGGTTGCAAGGTGGGTTTGTGTGACACCTCATTTAACTGTATCAAAAAAAAAAAAAAAGAAGGGAGGGGGGTAGGATTAGTAAAAGCATAAGATCTAAAGGGTAAAAAATTAACCCAAAACTTTAAGAAAAGCTGTTTTGCCTCCGATGATGCAAAACATCGTCTGCCCTGCCGCCCTCCATGTCCCTGCTCTCCCCCACAGGGCAACCGGCTGGGCAGGGAGGGACACTGCCCCTGGCAGCAGCCGCCCATTAACCCCTCTGGTGGCCTTCAGCAGAAGCTGAATTGTGGCTTCCCCTCAGCTTTCCGGGCACCGCTGCCATTTTGTAGATGCAATGCCTCAGCCCTTGGGGACGGGTGGTGGCGGTGCCCACCCCAGCGACTGGCACCGTGTGCCTTACCCAGCGTCCAGGCTGGCTCTATGCAGCGTGGAGAGATCGGCTGCCTTTCCCTGAGGCTCCCAAGGTGTTGCCATCTCCAGGCCCAGTCAGAGGCAGGTATCTTTACTCTCAGCCTTTTCCTTCAGGGTTTATTTTCCTGGTGCTGGGGCAGGTGTCCTCCCAGGGAGGACTGTGGAGAAGCTTTTCCCTCAGAGGTTGGCCCGCAACTATTGAGGTAGCTCCTGTTTTAAGCCTGCAAGGAGGGCTGATGCCGATAGCATGGCAGGTGGGGCTAGCAGCCTGGGTGGCCCCATCCATCACCAAAAATCACACCTCCTTTGCTTCCCTCTCTCCTTGCTGGATCCCTTTCTGCCACAGGTTGTTCCAGCCCTTGCGCCTCATCTCACACACCTGCATTCAGCACAAAAAAGGGGCTAGATGACTTCTGATGTTCCCATCCACGATTGTGGAGATTAAAGAGTATGCCCATTAGCTCCCTGAGAGGCAGAAAAGCAGAAGCAGGTAAACACCAGTGTCCTGAAGCCCCCAGCAGAACCCAGATGCTTCATGCTGAGCCAGCCCTGAGTCCCCATCAACACAGGCCTCTGTGCCTCTGTTACCAATAGAGAAGAAGCAGTAGGTAATCTCCTCAAAAGCAAAATTTCCCCCTTCACACCCTTTTCCTGCCCAGTACCTCCCCAAGTAGGCTGTAACCTCCCATCCCCAGGCTCCCCAGGAGATCCTGCCCCTGCACTTGCACTGGACGCCATGTTGCTGCTCACCATCCCCATGGGTTTGTCCGCTTCACTTCTCACAGCAGACTTGGCCGAGGTATTTCTGAGTTCTCAGCTTATTAAGTGCTCTCAGGCTTACAAATTTTTGGGTGTTTTGGGGATTGTTCAGTGAGGATAGCCTGCTATGTAGCCTGCTATGGAAATGCTTTAGGATGACTGTTGGGTTTTTCCTAGTATGGACCGGTACCCTAGTATGTACTGGGCATTTTGAGAAGGCTAGGTGTTTGACTAGGCACAGGATAAGCCCCTGCTGCATGGCAGAGTTCAGCCAGGTTTGTAGTGAACAGAACAAATCAAAATGCCATGATCTGGTTCCCAAAACACTTCATAGGCATGGGTGCATCTGTTTGTAAAGGCCACTTTTGACAACAAAACTCTGCAGTGCCTTTGGCTGGAGCATTGGCTCAGCACCAGGTGAGGCAGAAGGGTGCTCCATAGCTAATCTTAATGCTACGTATGTATGCTCCTCCATAGCTAATGTCTGCTGGGAGGATCTTATTTTCTCATCCTCTCTCTGACTCAGGCTGAACTGTTTTGCTTGCCTCAGACTGTTATGCTCACACATACTATCTCAGCCACAACACTGAAGGAGTTCAGGAAGTCAGCAGTAGCTCTGATGAAACATCCACCCACTCATCCATCCATCCATCCATCCATCTCTTTTCCTGTTGGAAAGTTGGCCCTTGAAGGGCCCACTGTATGCTGTACTCTGTAACTTCTGGCTTTGATCTTTTGTTTTTCAAGGTGTCTTTTAAAAATCAATTTATGTTAGTACATACTGTCCTGTCAGAGGACATTTGTATATTGCAGTTTAGAGATATTTTGCTATAATCTGTGTGTGTTCATCCTTGCTTTCCTCCTGCTTTCCTGCTGCTTTCCTCTTGCTTTCCCACTGTGGGCTCTCCACAGTAGTGTGTAATAGTCCCATTAAAGCAACCTGGACTGAGATCTGGATTTTTTTTTTTTTTACATCCTACATTTCTGGAGTATCTACAACTTTGTGTTCAATACAGACATGAACTACTTTTGTAAAATATGGATCATTATTTGATTCTGAAATGCCATGCAGCTTGCAGGGTAAGCAGAAGAAGCTTGCTTCTGTATTGAATCAATCAACCACTGGAGCAACCACAGATTTTCTGAGGAGATAGCAATTTTCTGAGTGGTAGACCAGTTTACACAGTCCTGGCTGTTTAAGAAAGTGGTGTCACATCTTCTGAATCTGTAAAAAAGACTTGGTAGTGTCCAGAAAACTAGGCCTAAGTACCAATATTTCCATTTTCTCCTGTTTTGTGATCTATTCTGCCATGAAATGCCAATTTTCTGACTCTTTGCTGTCTGGAATTTAGCAAATGCAGAGACAGGGAGAGAACGGCTGGTAGTAAAGTTAACAACACTTTTAAACTTAGAAAAATCTGGAATTCTGTGCTCTTAGAAAGTATTTGTATCAGTTTAGACTTAACCACTTCAGTTTATGCATGCTGAGGTGCAACAACGGGTACTTGGTTCAGCACTGGTGTAGTTTTTGTCGTAAAGCTGGTTCTGGGTTCTCATCCTTGGGCAGATCCTCTGCACAGCTCATCTGCATTCTTTGTTTCTGTTTGCTCTTAAAATGAGCATGGCAACAGCTGATAATATTTAACTGTTCTTATATTTTGTCCATATAAACTGCTTATACAGGTATGTAGGTTAAAAATAATTCTAATGGCTGTAATTCCACCTAATGGCTGTAGCTGTTCTGTGTCATAGTCTGCTAGGCCTGCAGCAACAAAAAGTAACAGTCCTTACCACAGAGCTCCTAATGCTTGCTATATAGTTTGAAAGTCTCTCATTTAAGATGTTATTGAAACATAAAGAGTGAGTGATTTTTTATGGTGAGCTGAAGGATACGCTCAGTTTTTAAATGAAGAATTGATGGGAAAAGAGTTAACTAGGAGAAGATGTGAATTATCTGGACTGAATGCCTATGGTTTTCATAGGACTTTGCCTAAATGACTTAACAGCCTTGTGGGTCAAGTGACTCTTTTTTGTCTCAGGGGCAGTGTTATATCAGACAGTTTCTCATCTGAAAACTTGGCATTTTGCCTTTCTCTCAACATCTGTAGTGGAAGATCTCTGGGGTAGGAGTTTCAGTTCCTGCACGTACATACAGCATGGCAAAACGAGGCCTTGTCTCGCTGGAGCCTTTTGGCATAGTCTTACACATAAAAATTAGGGAGCCTTCAGTGTTTGTAGGGGTATCACCAGTGGAGGCAGCAGTTGGTAGTGCTGTGGTTCTAGTATTCCAAAACCTGTGAGCCGAGTTCCAAATAAGGTGTTGGTGTTCCCAAAATACAACCTGACTCCTAGAAGGAAGCAGTCTGGTTAAGAATTCTGCAGTTCTGGATGATGCCAGTCTTTTATAATGTTTTAGAGATCTGTTTCCCAGGTTGTACCTTTGCAGTGAAATCGAGGTAAAGCTGTCTTCTTCTGTCTTTCTAGGTGGCTCTCTGAAAAATCAGGAAAACTCCCACATAATTCACCTCACCTTTACTTTTGTGACAAACCTGAAACTCAGACCAGATTTAGACCTGGATAAGGACAGACCTGTGGACTTTGGGAATTGCACAGATCTTACTCTCACCCATGAGCCTGGGCTGGGCACTGCCCATCACCATGTGTGGTGTTCAGAGGGAAAAGTGGTGTTTGCTGTACAAACACAGTAAACTGGGAATCCCTGCATGTGAGCAGGGGCAAAGCAATACAAGGCACCGCTTTTTCTGAAGCTACCCACAGGCTCTAGGGATCTGCAGGGTGACGGGGTGGTGGTATTTCTTTCCTGATTGCCTAAATGCCTCTCAATCAGCTCTTTCATTGGTGCAGAAGTTCATGAGGGTACTCAGTCTAATGGAGAGCTGGCCTCCGACAGGTCTTGCTCTATATGAAGTAACTGTAACTTGGCAGACTGAAGGGCTGAGGTGACTCTACTGGGGATCAGGGAGCCAAGATATTTGGGGGCAGGCTTTCAGCTACTGTGAAATTCCTCTGTGCCAGTGGAATAGGTTTCACAACCTGAGCACCATGCTTTGAAACCCTAAAGTCTCCAGAGTAAGCAATTTTAGTCCCAGGACAAGCTGTGTATGTGTGTGTCTGCATGTGTGCCTGTGAATGTGAATGCTCTGTATTTGTAACCTCCCATAACAGTAGCTGGCAGAGAGGAAACTGTCCGTGTTCTCTATCCGATATGTTTGAATGTCCTCAGGTCCTTGCTGTCCCCTGCTATGAAACTTCCTATCCACATGAGTAAATACCCAGACAAAAAAAATCGATTTCTGTAATGTATGTTGGTCATTTGAACCAATTTTGCCCTGAAAAGTCAACTGTCCAAATGGGACACATTGCTTTTCATCTACTCTGTCAGCATGCAATAAAATGTTTTGTGTAGATTTATTTGAATCTTAGATTTGAGTCACCTAAAATGGACCTTTTTTTTTTCTTTTCTTTTTTTTTTTTTTTTTTTGTCATTGCTTCTAGCAAGAAATTTAGTTTCTGGAGCCTTTAAATGTTTTAAATAATTTCTGTGTTAGAAGGGTTGATTGAAATAGTCAACCTAGGAATGTGGGATTGGCAGGGAGCTCTAGGAGCATGCTCGATTTCCCCGTCACTGGAAGGGAAACATAATAACATAATTCATTTTATAAATGGATCAAGCTTTCTTGGAATATTAATTGAGGCTTAGAACCCAGTGGCCCAGTGATAAGGCTGACATTTAGAGAGCTTATTTCCAGCCTAAATGTGTTTATGGCCAATTAGTAAACATTAGTTCTTGGGCTGGCATTGTCCCTTAGCTGAAGTTATTAATTTATTCTTTTGTATTTTTTCAGTGGGTTTCAGGTTTGAGGGTTTTTTTTTTGTTTGGTTGTGTGGTTTTGGGGTATTTTTGTGGTTTAGTGGGGTGGGGTTTTTGTTTTGTTGTTTTGGTTTGTGTTTTTTTAACTGCTGCACTTAGCAGCACTTCATAAATTGCCCTCTTAAGACAGTTCTACATTATGTCTCATTGGATCTTGTGTCTATTGAAAGAGGAGCTGCTTGCTTTTCCCTCAGCTGCCTATTCCTGCTGCTTCTTTTGTCCAGCCTGGCCGTGCCGCAGCAGCAGAGCGAGCAGCATCGGCTCGTCATCGCACTCACTCAAGGCAAGGGAATCAGTGGCACTGTGGGACTGGGGCAAGCAGGATTATGCTTCTCATGGCAAGCTGATGTTAGTGGTGCCGTGAAAGGCCGAAATCGATTATAAAGCAGATTAAATGTATTTTGAAACTGCAATCCCAGCCTTAGTTTTCACAGAATCATAGAATGGTTTGGGTTGGAAGGGACCTTAAAGATCATTCCAACCCCACCTCCCACTAGACCAGGCTGACTAACCAAGCAAAAGTTTGGTTTAATTTCACCCCCCCCTTTCAGGTATTTGGCTTTCTGTCGCTGTGTTCATCTCAGAGCTTTTTTCTCTGCTGACTCAGTTTAAATTCATCCATCCTGAACTTGGTGAGCAGAGCTGTCTGCAGTATTTCTTCCTAGTGTCTTGTACAGCGCCACACAAACTACCCTCCTTCTCCTGGAAATACTTCAACAAATTCATGCTATGATCATACTTGCCTCTATCAATCACAGAAGGTAAGCTTTCATTTTGGGCAGCACCGATGCATGAGGCATGACCTTTATTTCCTGTTACTGCTAAGGGGATCCTATGATTCAGGGCTCCTTGTAGCTTTTACAGCATTGTCTGAACCAGCCTACCTACTACTGTGGGATTTGCTTTGTTAAAATATTGGTGCTTCCAGAAAAGCTGGAGCAGAAGAAAATCTTGATGCATCGTTAGCTACCAAGGGTAAAATCCTGGCAGTACTTTCACTGACTTAATAGGGTAAAAAATCAATAAAGTTAATTTGTCCCCTCACACAACGTCTGGCTGACTAAATAAGGACCTTACATAAAATCTGATGTCTAATGACTGTTGAAATGTGATTCATCCCTAATTTCAGTATGAAAATAGGAAAACAGTGGGGAGAGGAGTGGGAAGTAGGAAATGCACAACCTCCACAGTGTGTTTTATACCGGATATAATTTCAGCTAGGCCTGTGTTTCACCCAAGTGACAGAAAAAGCTTAACCACTGCATCCCATGTTGTAAGGAGGTAGGTGATGTGTGACCTGAAGAAGAAAGGGGGTGCAGTCTCCTGCCATAAATAGCTAATTAAAAGCTATCATCTTGCATCAGGCAGCAGTGGCAGCTGCCTAATTGGATGTTAAAAATATCTCTGCCAGTCTTTGAAAAGTGGTGGTGAGATAAATGGTACTTTGGCCTTTGTAAAGGATGCAAGAAATCAGGGGCTGATGTCTGAGCTAATGTCTGACTGTGTAATGGCTGCTTCCTCTTGCTGCACAGGCTTCACAGACCCAGCATCTTACTCATCCTGAGGTCCTGGATTTTCAACAGAAAGCTAGCTCATTTCTACATCTCTTCTCCTTCAGAATTATATCCTGACTTTGCAGAAGGCTTATTTTCAGGGTAGCTTCTTTTTTCTGGCGCTATTTTCTTCTTATTTAATTAGGAAGGGGTAAAGCCGGTCTACAGATCAACAGTTATCCTGAAGCATAATTGCATGGCACAGCCCCCTGTGCAACTTGTACAGTCCAGAACAGAGGAATTCTTTTCTTTGTGATTTCCTATTAGTGCCAGCAGCCCAGACTTGCTTTTCAAAAAGAGAAAAGAAAACAGAAATAAGGGGTGGGAGTGGGGAGGACCCAAACAAAGCCAAGCCACGGACACCTTAATAGGTGGGTTATTTTTCCTTCCTTTCTGCCCTGCAGTAAGTTGCTGGTATATATTTTTTTTTTCTTCACAATCCAGCAGATGGTGTTAGATGGCTATTTAATGACTCACATGGGTCTGAAAGAAGATCTTGCTGGTGGTAGAGCTAAAAGAATGCAAGAAAAAAACCAGTTTTGCAGGGATGTTCAGTGAATCTGAAAGCTGCGATAGGCTCCTCTTTTAAGCATCTGTGTGTCTGCTTTCAGCTTACTACTAACAGGGGGTGGGGAGCTTCATAGCTGTAGTACTCAATTTAAATGGAGACTTCTGTGACATCCATCATACTTCTTCCTCCAAGGGTTTAGGCAAGTTTGAGTGCAGTGGAGCAGAATGAATATAACCACCAACCCCTGCTGAATACTTCGGGGTTGGAAAGTGTATAAGTTACTTTTGGTATTTATTTTTTAATTGCATTTCTTCCTTTTTTAATTGCATTTCTTGCTTGCATGCACCTGAAAAGGGAGAGTGAAGCGGTACAAATTCTCTGCAGTTCATTGCTGTGACAGAAGTATTTCCTAAATCACACTGTCCATGCAAAGGAAACCAGTGAGGTGGAATGGATAAGATGTGAACTCAGCAGGTTGTGTACACAGCCCAGCTGGGTGAAAATATGACATGAGTTTCTTACTGCTTTCTGTTAGCTGGTGTGAGGAATGCACTGGGTCCTGGTCAAGCTCCTACAGAACAAGTGTCTGTCTACATTGCTGACCTGGAGCTGTTACAGATGATATTACCAGCAGAAACTCATAAGTGTGAAGTGACGAGCAGCTCTGTGTGGGTAATCAGCTGTGAGGGAAAAATCAGCTTAGATAGATAGATAGATAGAAAGAAAGAAAGAAAGAAAGAAAGAAAGAAAGAAAGAAAGAAACAATATACACACACTCTCGGGCTGTAATTTGCTACCATTTGGGAAAGATCTTGGGGTTATTGTAGATATTCACAGACTGTCTGGTTGGTGCACACCAGTTAGAAAGGAACTGTAGGAAAAGACTCATAATCAAACAACATTGTGTAAGCATATAAGTGAATGATGTAACCCATCTCAAATACTGTGGCCAGTTCTAATAACTCTGCCTCAAAAAGAAGAGCTAGAAAAAAAATGAAAGTAGGCAATAAGCATAGTCAAAGGCATGAACTCACTACTATGTGAAGACGGCATAAGTGGTTTGAGTCTTCACCCTGGAGGAGAAGGGACTGGGGTAGGATATAAGGGAGTGTTACAAATGATATGGTAAAGATTAATAAGGAAAGACTATCGTTATTTGTTGAAACTGGAGGCAATGCCCTAAAAGTTTGTTGTTGTTCTTGTTGTTTTTAAACTTGCTGGTTCCTGTAGTGTTTAATGAAATTGTGGTGCTCGTTGTAACTTGATTTTACTCTTCTCTTTTACTTTTTTTGTGGAAGTTGGAGAAATAAATGGATCCAAAAATAGGTTGGACAAATTCAGAAAACCTATTGCTGTCTGTAAAGCATGGCTGCATGACTGCAGGCCCAGGCAATATGACATGAGAAGAGTCTGCCTATACATTCCCTTTTTAGTCTTTTGCCAAGCTTATTCTTTGCTG